>JAOUQW010000042.1:4091771-4105493 GCA_028565825.1 Olivaichthys viedmensis | reverse complement strand
CGCACAAAAATCCCCATCTGCCGTCTATCCTTCTCCACTGCCGACAGTGAGAAACATTTACAGTGGCCCTGCATGGTAGTGGTTTGCTACCTACCTGAATGGATGGTCATATCAGGTGACTTGGAGGGGATCGTCATCTGCTCCACACAGATTCCACTGGAGTCCCACAAGGCCCAGTGCTTGGTGCTATTTTCCCTCTATACCAGCTCGCTCAGTGAGGTCATATCCTCACAAGGCTTCTCATACCACTGCTATGCTGATGACACCCAACTCCTCTTCTCCTTTCCTCCCTCAGACACATGTTTATGCGCGGATCTCTGCATGTCTGGCGGACATCTCATCCTGGATGGCAGCTCATCACCTGAAATTAAATCCCAGCAAGACTGAGTTGCTAAATATCCCTGGAGATACATCCCCATGCCAAGATCTTGCCATCTCCCTGGATAACTCTATGATCACACCATTAGACAACGCAAGAAACCTTGGGGTGGTTCTGGATAACCAGCTATCCTTCTCGGGTCATGTTGCTAACCTAACTCGGTCATACAGGGTTATATTTTACATCATCAGGAGGATCTGACCTTTTCTCTCCATGGAGGCCACTCAGGTGCTTGTTCAGTCCTTCGTCATCTCGAGATTGGACTACTGCAACTTGCTTCTGGCAGGTCTTCCTCAGCTCTCCATCAGGCCTCTGCAACTGATCCAGAATGAAGCTGCACGCCTTGTCTTCAATCTCCCCAAGTTCTCCCACATCACCCCATTGCTGCGTTCCCTACACTGGCTTCCTGTAGCTGCTCACATCAGATTTAAAATGCTGATGCTGGCCTACAAGGCCAAAAACGGACCTCCACCTACCTGAAAATACTTAACAAACCCCGCTCTGTACCACCTTTCTCTTAGTGCCACAAGCAGAACTCGACTCGATCCGCCATCCCTCAAGACACAAAGAAGACCTGCATCAAGGCACTTCTCTGTTCTGGCACCCAGGCGATGAAATGAACTTCCCCTCACCGTCCCAACACCTGAGTCACCAGCTGTCTTCAAACCAAGACTGAAGACCCACCTCTTCACTACACATTTAAACAAGCACTAAGTCTCACACACACACAAAAGAAATAGACTGTACTTTTACTCTACTGTACTAACTCTCTCTTACTAACTCCTCTCTAACAGGGTTCTAGCTTTATGGTATTACTAGACCATGGCCTATTTGTAATAGCATGAGAATATGTTCTTTGATGGAGACTACAGAGCACTTCTGTATGTCGCTCTGGATAAGGGCGTCTGCTAAATGCTGTGAATGTATAATTTGATAGAAATGTAAATCATTACTAACTATTTAATGTGATTAATCCTGATTATTATTATTTTTATTTTATTTATTTTTTTCCCTTTTCCCCGTGACGCTGCATGTTTAAAGCTAGGCTTCCTCTCGTCCTGAAATATTAAAAACTTGTTCTTAATCCCATTTTCACAACATCAATGCTGAGAACTTCATATAATAACCAACTATTAATTAAACATGTTGGCATGCGCTTCATGAAAGATGTAGAAGCTCCTGAATCCCAGTTTAACCCTTGGAAAAGAAATGTGTGAGCTTTTGCTTTAGATTTCGGTTCTGACATTAGACCAGCCGTTGAAGGTCTGATCGATACCTGGATAAAGTGTGACTCTGTCAATCGTTCTGTCTGTCTGTCTCTCTCTCTCTCACACACACACACACACACACCTTTTATCTTTCTCTTTATTTTTCACTCTCAAACTTTATTCAGCTTAAAATCCAGTCTCAGTGAAGGAGGCATGGCCGCTGTGGCTGTCAGTCCCAGTGAAGGAGGTGTGGCCTCTGTGGCTGTCAGTCCCAGTGAAGGAGACGTGGCCTCTGTGCCATTTAGTCCCAGTGAAGGAGGTGTGGCCTCTGTGGCTGTCAGTCCCAGTGAAGGAGACGTGGCCTCTATGGCTGTCAGTCCCAGTGAAAGATGCATGGCCTCTGTGGCTGTCAGTCCTAGTGAAGGAGGTGTGGCCTCTGTGCCATTTAGTCCCAGTGAAGGAGGCGTGGCCTCTGTGCCTGTCAGTTCCAGTGAAGGAGGCGTGGCCTCTGTGCCTGTCAGTTCCAGTGAAGAAGGTAACACAGCTAACACTTTTTTATTTGTTGATTTAAATCGAACTTGTATCACACTATATTGCATTGAAGCACCTCTGAATTGTGTCGTGTCGAGTTTTTGGCTGCTATAAATGTATCTTTAAATCGTCATCAAACATAGTAAAGAAAACAAAACCTCCAAAATCCACGTAGAAGAAAAGTTGAAATAAAATTGTCAAAGGAGGGATAACCTGAAATATATTCAGCCGTAAAAACAAATTAGTTTCGAAGCAAACCAGCTCGAGTTTTATGACACTTTTTATGTCAGTGTTCACAATGCACAATAAAACCTGGCCATCAAAAGCATAACCACAGAGGTCCTAAAGAGATATAGAGCGAACGGCGAGGTGGTGTGTAGCAGAGCGCTACTAATGCTCAATGGGCACAGCTAACAACACAGACAACCTTGAACGAGTCAGGGTCAATAAAACACACACACACACACACACACACACACACGCACACCCCCAAGACCTTTTCCTCAGTGCCACTGCAGCACTCTAATGGACTTTGGAGACCATTACTGGTGCACCACACATTTCCGACGCTAGCGGTGGAAGTTTTACTTTATTTCATCTTATTTATTTATTTCCCTGTGATATTTTTCCTCCAGAAAAATCTTCAAAGAAATATCCTTTCCCATTGAGCTGCTTGCAACCGAGACAGAGAGGGGAGGTCTTTTGAGACTGCTTCAAAAAACAAACAAAAAAAAAAACACATCTCCACCGAAGATTCTGTGTGTGTGTGTGTGTGTGTGTGTGTGTATCGGGGAGACGGCTCACACACACTCCACCATGAAATCAGCCCAAAATGTCTCTAAAGCCTTATTGCTACGCACTGCCAGGGTTCAGAAGCTGTCTCTCCCATACTAATGCACTATAGTAAACACAGGATGACCTATAGATTCAGGAGCACGGCTGTCTGATGAGATAACAGAGAACTGAAGACAAATCCAAATGTCTTGGTCCATTATTGACCATGTTTTCATTGAAGTAAGCCATGTGGCACGTTGGTGTGCAGGGATGACGTGGTTAAAATGGCCCTAAGACATGAAAAGCAAAGGAGGGAGATAAAACAATGCCCTTAACTATAACAAAGGAGAAACTGTTCTTGGTTATGTGGTGTCAACTTAAAGGAAATGTGTCCTAAACATTGGTGACGTATTCACAAAGAGTCTTATCTTACCCTGAAGAGTGCTCCTAAACTTCCCAGCTAAGAGTTGCTCCCTAAAACCTATTCAACTGCTGAGAGGAACTTTTACTAAGGAATTCCTAAACCAGGAGGAAGGGCGGGGTTGAACCCGTTGCTATGGATTACGAAGTGTTTCATGAATGAATATCGGCATAAGTGTATTTGCTCATGTGGGAAAGTAGCGAAGTGTCTAAACCTTGATCTATGGTGGGACTGCATCTCTCACTAACTCTCCAATTACTGCACTGCAGTAATATATAACAAATAACGTCTCACACTGCTTTCGAAATGTATTTCAAATGTTTAAAAAAATGTTGTATTTCAGACAATTATTAACTGATACATTTGATAATTTGATCATTAAGGCAGAATGGGTTCATGTTGCTAGTTTAAAGGCTTTACTGTATCATGTATCCGTGATGACATCAGACAAATCAGATGACATTTTGATATTATTTTGATGCCAAACAAAGACAAACAAGGAAAAACTCTTCAGGTCCGGCCACCAAAATGTAGTGAGTTAAATTAAGTCCTTAAGACAGAAACAGATAACAGATGTTTTAATCACATTTCCATTATTTTAAGAACTTCTAACTAACATATAAATTAAACGGTATACTGTTCCCACAGGCTTCCCCAACAATTTAACCTCTGAATTTCCAAAATAACCTCTCCACTGTAGGCCAGCTTTCTGTTAGTGTTAGTTACATCCCGAACGTGTGTGTATGTGTAGCCTACCAGATTTATTTTAACACTAATCAAGTGAAAATGTTAGTTTATGGTAAGAATAATTGGCTTCACTTTTTTTAGTCAAGTTTAAAAGCGTAGCCTTTATTTTTCTGATTTCGTCCACAAAGCCATCACATGCAAATTACACTCTTGTGGAAGTTCATTAAAGTGAAGGAGAAATTTGGAAAAATCTTTAGTTCTGAACCTGTGAAGCAGAGAGCAGGACAATGTCTCAGGGCCTATTAATTCACTAACTACCAATAACTGTTTTTATGTCAGCAGATATCAAAAATGAATATAAAATTTACTTGATTGTGGAGACTGTTGTGACCCCAGGCAAAAAAAAAGAAGTAATTCATTAAAGTGCTCTTAAAACAAGCGCAGAGTCCTCTAACTGCTTGCTTTTCAAAAAGAAAGTTAAGCTAACGTTACAACATTACTTTACTGTTTGGCTTACAGTTGTCATCCTTAATTCATCCTTTCTCTTTTGACTTCGTGATACAAATCCATTTAAAACAGGGACCCATCCTTCTGTAATTGTATTATTTGTATGGATAATATCATAATGTGAAATATCAAGATTATAACCTGTTTGTACACCTTTCGCTTTCTTTTTTCAGATTGGTGTCATTTGATTTAAATGGTAACATGTCTTCAAAGAACACTTTGGCCAAAAATGGAATGTACACACCACATGTAGTCGATCAGCCGAGATGCGTTTGATGTCTGAAGTTTGCTTCTTTAGTTTTGTAAAGGAACTACGAGGCTAATGTAGCAAGCAAGTCATGGAAGCTTATAGCCTCCAGTTTAGCATTGTGCACTAAATCTGCATGTCTAAATCATCACACACTTTCAGTAACACCATTTGTACATTTTCATAAAATGCAAAATAAGCCTGTATTAAAATAATAATAATAATACACAAACCAAATGTGAACTATTTTATCTTATCTGAATCACTTCTAACATACAATCTGCACCTTCAGACTTTAGGCCACGCCTCCTACCTGAGTCTGATGCTGACACCAAACTATGTGCTGAGGAAGAAAGTGATTCGGCTTCAAGATTTTACGATCCAACTGTTTTTAGCTCTGTGATGTCCTTTTGTCCATGTTTATAGATAACAGTGTGTCATACAGATGCTAAACTGGAGGCTATACACTTGCATTGCTTGTTAGCTACATTAGCCTCATAGCTCTAGTGCAAAACTAAAAAAGCAAACTTTAGGCACAAAACACGTCTTGGCTGATCGGCTGCATTTGGAGGAAAGGGGGACAATATGGACATTTTATTTTGGGCTGGATTGAATGAACACTTTTGGACCCTACTTTTAGTTTTCTGATTGTCTTTTTTTTGGCTTTCTAAAGTACCAAATCAGACTAATTTAACAAGACAAGAAGGAGCCAGCTTAGCCTAGGCCTTTCTCTCTCCTTATGGAAGGCAAATCCTCATCATCTTCACTCGACCCTCCTCCCTGCCACCCTCCACAACACACAGTAAATGAAAGCAATAGGTGGGAACCTGCTCATTATGGCCAACACATCAGCTAACGAGTCATTACCTTGCATGAGCAGCACACAAGCATCATTAAAAGCTCCAAAGACAAACCCTTGATCTTTGAACTGGGAGATAATGGCACCTGGACGGCGTGCGGCTGGAGATGCGCATGTTTATGCTCGGCTAACTCTGCCTCTAATTATGAGTTTGATTCGGTGACCTGGCAGCGCTCACAGACGTTCGTTTTCGCAGGCAGTCATTTGAGACGCCGCCACTGAAGCATGCACACCCTGTCCAAACAAAGCCAGATAGAAAAGGCGGGGGAGGACATATTGGCATTCCGGAGCGAGAAGCCGTGCGCAGCGACATCCCGTCGCATGTTTGTCTTTCAGACTACTTCAAGGGTGAATTTGAAAGGCGAGGCGGCGTGATCAGAGAGGAAGGAGAAATGATGGTGAACAGGCCCGGAGGCGTTCTACCTTCGTCAGAGACCTTTAGAGGCTTTCATAAAAGCCAAAAAAGGACCGTTTGTCAGCAAACTTCAAAGGCACGCAGTCATTTGAATAAGTTCAATCAGGGTCATTGCCTTGGCCCTGAATGTGAGGAAGCATGGTGTCAGAGGGAATCACACTCAGAGCCTCTGGCTCTTCAGCATCTGAATAAGGAAAGACTTCCTGTGTAGATGGTTGCCGTGAACAACGTGGATGTGCCAAGGACAGGTTTGCCATGTGGACTTACCCAGGAACCCAGACAGCAAATGAGTGACAGCCCAGGACTGGTCCACGCTGACCACGTTCATCTGGTTCACAGCGAGTCATTTGAATGAAGACATTGAAAAAACGTTCAAAAGACGTCTTTGCCGATGTTAACGTTAATCTAGATTTCAGCTAGAGTGAAAGTTTTTGATACGTCTTTTTGAAGACGTAGAAAAGACGACTATTGTGGTTACGTACCACAATATCCAAAATCAGTTTCTTGTCACTGTAATTTTGCAGTGTGATCATAACCGGTCTTTCACGCGGTTGGCCTGGCGCTCTGCCAATTTTAATAATGCCTCTCTTTGTGTCCAAATCCAATAGTTTCAGGAGCCAAGACTTGAAAAAAGTGACAGATTGTCGTCTTTCGGTCCCCTCTTTGAGTCCCATTATCCTGATATTCTCTCGTCTGGTTCTGTTCTCTAGTGTGGTCCTCTAAACGAGACGTAATTGTTTCTAATATGTCCGTGAATTTAAACATTTCCTCATCAATAATCTTACCAACGCTGTCAGAAACTTCGTCAGAAAGCTGCGTTGAACATTCGCAGCCACCATGTCCGCCATCTTGTTTGCGTCTCTGGTTTTTATGTACTTTCGGGGCTTTTTCCGTTGTACAAGTAGTACTTTGTTTGCCAGACCCCCCAAAGCCGTCAAACTTAATACATAGCAAAAAAGGACGTATTTAGGGGCTAAATCAAAGCAAACCAGGACCGACAACAACGTCTATTTATGGTCCAATTTAATTCAGGCCAAACTAGCTCAGTAATGGATGTCTCTGGTCAGTCTGTGAAACCGTCGTGGAATGACAGAAATAAAATCTGGCTGCCAGGACACTATATCTCAGACATGACATGGACTTTCAGTTTCCGAAATTGAATGTCGCATAAGCATTAGAACTGGGGGGTTGCATTTGGGCCATTTTTGGCCCAGCTACCAAATGCAGTGGCCTACAGTTGGTCCACTTGTGCTTTAACTCCAACATGTTTGGCCCAGAATCATTATCTGCCTGGGAAAAAGAAGCCACATCCGACAAATCTCAGGTCACATTAAAGTGCATGAACACGGTGCAGAAAGCAGAAAGATGCTTGTTATAGACCATTTCAGCACAAAAACCATTACGAAACAAGGCAGATAGTGCTTAGCTCACCAATCACAGCAGGATAACTTCGATTCTTTTTCAAATTCAAACTGTTATTCCTCAGAACCATTATAACGCGAGGCTATTTCACACAAATGTACCCTCTCGGTGGATTTGAAAGCTGCAGTGTAAAAAATTGATGTTCAACACATCTGCAGTTGGTACAGGCAGATAAACCATCACAGAGACCGCTTCTACCGCATTTGCAGCTGAAGCTCAAAAATGAGCTCAAAGCTAATTCAAGAGAAAAACAGTCCAGAGAAAAACAATTGCAAAGCGGTAGCTAAAAGGTATACAAACTTGACTGTGCTGGCAAATTGGTGGTTTAATAGAGTTGTACCACATCCATCCATCTTCTGCTCACCTCTTTGACAGCCTTGCTGATACTCAATCACAGTCCTGAGGGATTAAATTTCACGTCCTCATGCTGTGTACTCTAAAGGCATCGGAATCTAAATCGGCTCCTGAAGGGCTTCAGGAATACCCGAGAAATTACAACATGGAGAGATTCAACCACAGAAGGACTAGTTAAGAGCGAACAGGTGCTTTATGAACACAGGAGGATTGTACTTCTAATTAACCTTCAGTGAAGTTTGCACTGGAGCCCTGATGATACAAAAACCAGCTGCTTACTCACAAAAGAATTAGCTGCAGTGATTTCAAGCAGCTATTTCCTGTTCATTATTTCATTGGCCTTTAAGACTGAGGCCTAGTCCACATGAACACAGGTAAATTTTAAAATGCTGTTTTTGTGTTTTGGCCACACTTTGGGGTGTTTTCAGCCTTTGTCCCAAAAGATTTCTATCTATAATGAAACGGTAAAACGATGGAAAATGGCATGCTGGGAAGCACACTGGGTGTATGACCATTATGTCATTTCCACCATTTTGGTTTGTTGTACGGCTGATTAATGCTGTCAACCTCCGACATCCACTGGACTGCGACGATGAACATTAAACAGGTTTTCCTGCAGGCCACAGTGTCTCTTGTGCACTATACAAAGCCGTCAATTAAAATCCCTCATACAGAAAACAGCATCGCAATGAGATTTGACCATCTTGGAATTGTGGAGAGCACATGACCAATCATACGTCAGCATTTTCGAAAGGCTACGTTTTCCCCCTTATCCACACTACAACACCAAAATACCCTTTTCACATTTATCACCTTTGGAGAGCCGGTTCGGAAAAGATTCGTTTTTGTGGTGGAAAACAGCTTTAGTGTGAATGGAAAGACAAAACACATAAGAAAAGATACGTTTACCCATGTTAGTGTGGACTAGGCCTAAAAGTTGGCCACACCTATCAGAGAATTCTGGATGGTTCCTCAGCTCCTGATTGGCTCTCTACTTTTTTTGTTTATGACAACCTTTTTTTGCATTAAAAAATCTAAGTTACACAGTGTTCCACTTGTAGTCAATCAGCCCAGACATGATTGATTTCCAAAATGTTCTTCTTTACTTGGCACTGAAGCTACGAGGCTAATGTAGCTAACAGGTAATGGAAGTCTCTCAAAATCTCAAAGCCTCCTCCATAAATACAAGCCCAAATATTTATATGCTTGCTTTAAACGGCCTCATTAATCTACTTAATTGCTTTTTTAAAGAAAAGCAAACATGGCAGGTTGACTATATTTAGGGTAAGGAACTATTTCTTTAAGGCCCACAAAATGTCTGTGTTTTGCTTTGTGATGCCAGGTCTCATACAATTGGACAATTGGACAGCATCCAAAACAAACACAATACTACATGCACCCAAGGGGAACCCAGACTGACCAACCCACACTATATGAGCTAACCCTCGTGGCTGGCAGCTAACAGTGAGAGGAATGAAAATGCTACCATGTTTCTGACGCATTGCCTTCTCAGCAGTGAGAAGCCGACCTCTGAGCATGGCTCCCTCACGCCCTTACCACACCGCCCCATCTCACTTGAGCACCATCTCCAAAAGGAATTCTTGCTCACGCTGTCTCAAATAAAATACAAAATGTTTGTGTTCACTCTTCGCCTCTGGGTATTACCACTTCACATCTGATGTCGAGCTTGTTGACCCTGTATACCTGTGCTCTGACCCATGTTTTGAGTTTTAGCCAATATTTTTTTGGCATTAACCTGGAGATTTTGCATAAATAACATAACAAAAATAACATCAGCTGTGTAAAAGATGACACTGTTTCTGAGTTACTCATCCAGAGAGCGTCTTGGACACCATTCAGTTTATGTGTAATGGAGTTTCCATTCACCTGTTCTTATGAGTTTTGAAAAGTTTTCTGCTTGGCTAAGGTACAAAAAGTTGCGTATGATATGTTGATGGAAACACACAACGGTTTTGGATGAAACATCTTATGTATATGTTGCAATTTTGGGTATAACACTTCAAACCACTAGAGGGCAATATACATGTGATGATGGGTCAGATGATTTATAGCCACCCGTGAACCAGGAAATGAAGAATCACAGGTGGCTGGCACTTACTGGATGTGTCTCATATGCTAATGTTTGAAAGAAGCGTTTTCATTGGAATGAAACGTATTGAGAAAACTTAAAAGAACTTCTCGTATGACCTTCACGAATGTATTGCAAAAAAGAGATAAGAAAGGAGAGCGATATAAGCTCGTTCAGTAGCTAGCTAATAGCCTGCTAGCTAAGAGGCTAGTTAGCGGTTTGCAAGATATAAACTATACAGCTCTGACCGTATGTTGCAGAAAACATAGCTAACAATTTGCCGTATTTCACTACACAATCAATGTGTAACCTTTGTTACATTTGTAAACTCGACGGCATTTCTCAGTTTAAAAATGTATATGCTTGCAGTGCATTATGGGCAATACAGATGGTTCCTTGACCACAGTAACTACACGGCATGAAGACTTGAAAATAACGACTATCAAGACGTCTTGTTGAAACAGATTATTTGGGCCTAAAATGGATAATGTTCTAATAAAGCCCTATCCTGATGTGATCAGTTTTTTATGATGAAGTCTGTAATAAAATATTTGCACATTGTCTCCGCGGTGATAAAACTCTGCATGGGGGGCAGCTATAAATGAAGACGGGGACGAGCGAGTTTCTAACTCTCTTTAATGAAGCCGGATGTTTGGGTCATTGCACATTGTGATGTGTTCAACATTATTGGATGATGAATTGATTTCTAGAACTCTACAATCATGATATTGTGGTGTGTGTTAATATAAAGTGAGGCTTTATACCGGCTGGAGCTGTTCATGGTTTAATTTAATCAGCTTGCAGGATCGCGCTCTTTCTTTTCATTCCCTTTATTTTCTTTTTCTTTCTAACGAGCTGCCAGTAAAGACAGTGGAGAGAGAAAGTGAAAGCAGCTCCATGTTTTAGAGACTCTTCTACAGCATCCAGCATTTTGTGATTGACAGAAATATTTTCTCCTTATCCACGGGCAAAGACGACTAAATACGGCGAGTATCAGCGACCAAAAAACTGTTTTCTTTTTCCCAACACAAGAGGCGACAGAATCTGCGTGTAAACTCATAGATGTCTGTCCGGACGGGACTAAAATGATCAGACCAGCACTGAGTTTGTTGAAAAGCAGGAGGTCATTCGGACTGGAATTTTCTTAGACGAGGAGGAAGAGAGAAAAACGCAGACATTGTCGATCCCGACGGAAATAAAATCACAGAGTAGCACTTGCATGTGATGGAATTACCCCAACCCGTGTACATCTAATCCTGTTCTAATAGGGCTTTAGACATTATAAGGTTTGGGACATAGTGAGGGTTCTTACCATACCTTAAGACAACATCAAATTTGGTAAAAACAATTCTGTGGTAAAATCTGACCTTTGAAAATAACCATCGGGCTAAACTTTTCTTTTCCATCAATCTTCTAGATACACGTTGCAAAAATACATTTGACATTTCAATTTGGACATATTTGATATTGCACATGCATAACGAACGGTTCTACTTGCCTGTGTGATTGACTGGGCAACTTTTTGGTGGCTGTAAATTCCTGTGCTGATTCATGATATATAAAACACGGTTTCTTCTTTTCTATCATTTTGCTCAAATTGGTATTTGAGAAGTGGCAATTTTAGAACAATTACCCACATTTATTTTGTCATGTGTGTGCGTGTGTTGGGAGGAAGGTGAAAAGAGCACCTTAACCTCATACGACACAGAGGTTTATTGCATGGGCAGAAGAAAATCTGCTGTGTTTTTGGAGAATACGTGTGACTAGAATGTCTGATCAGTTTGAATATAAAATGTTCATCTATCTCAATCCAGACGTTCAGAGCTGTTGATTACAGCGAAAGCCATGTGGGGAAAGTGGAGCATCTCTTTCAAAATGTTGTTTTCTTCTTTACAAATGTTCCATTCTTCCTTTTGTCGATGATGTTGCATCAATACATTTACGCGCAACGTCTGCGAACGCTCTCAGCAGAATGAAACAAATTCCCTGTCACACACTGTATCAATTATCAGCATCTTAAGAGTTTTTGAGGTGAGGAAAAAATCCTTGACAACAGTGCATCGCATCGCGTCGAATCTCTGAGGCTGTAGATGAGAAGCTGTTCAATAAATAGGAGCAGCAGACAGCAGGTTAGATTACTTTCCCTCGCCGAGCCTGGAGCCTTGTAGGTATTTCACAGCTTGATGAAAAATAACGCCTTGCTCATAATAACGCTGTCTGATCTCTCTAGAGGAGTGCGCCGCCACCGCCATGAAAATGGAGCTCATTTCTTTTGCAGATGCACCAAAAGGCTACATGTATGCAGAAATAACAAAGCCATTACACGAGCAGGAATTGGGTTATATTTTAAGCATGAATGTAATCAGATTGTACTAACCACAATAATTACATTTTCCTCCTTTTATCTGCAGTAAACATGTGTTTCAGTTATTGGAAATCTAGGCCATCAATTAAACTGGACTGAACCATGGACCCAAGTATTTTATTCTGCTTATACCACAGCAGTTTGTCAACAATTACACATTTTTATTTATTAAAGAACGACACGTCGCACTTTTTATCCATTTATAGTCACATTTAATGGTGTGGAACATCGGTGAAACATACGTTATACGTTATAACAGCTATAAACAGTCGTTCCCTCACCAGCCTCTCTCTCTCTCTTTTTTCTCTCTCTCTTTAAGTTAATAAGATAAAAAATGCAGCTTGTGTTCCTGATAAACCACAAAACACAAACTCCTCTGTCCTGAAGACTTTCCCAAGGCGGAAAACGTAAAGGAACAGCTTTACCTCTGACTGTTATAAAGCCATTATACACTTTTCTGTGTTAAATAACAACACTTTTAATTTTGGTTTTAAATGATGTGAGCGTCCGCCGTACAACTCCCTGTGAATGAGTTGTTACTATAGAACCGATAACGTATTAGAACGAGCACATTAATATAAACCTGTGATTTGCCTTGTTTATAGAAAATTAATCAACACCTTCTGACCAATCAGAATCCAGAATTCAACAGCGCTGTGGTATAAATAGCTATATTGTTATATACGTAAGATGTGTTATTTGTACTGAACTGTCTTGGATCTGTACTTGAAATATATTGCAGTCACACTTTACATATCGTCGCTGTAAAATGAAAAAAATTTATCTCCAAAATTCCACTTTTTCAGAAACACGAAAAAACACTTTTTCATATCATTAATCATACACAATAAATCCGAAATTCATGGTGTGATTTGTCAGCATTGGTCATTTGGATGTTAACTGCTGTGGGGTAGATGGAGGTTTTTGACCACATTCCATATATGATAAAAAAGTAAAAAAACACAAAAGGTGGAGTGGTGTTTTTCATTGGACTGCGACGATATACAAAGTATACTTGCATGTGCTATTTTGGCCACCATTATTATATTAATACAGTATTATTAAAACACATTAAAAGCATATGCTTTTAGAACTTTTGTAATCATATCCATGTGATCTTCACACAATCATACAGTTATTATAGCATATAAATACTATGTTTACAATTAGATTGAAGTATTTTGTAAAATCCTTCATGTGATTTTCCAGTACAGATTCAGTAGACTAAATTATATACTTTTAAATGTGTATTATAGTGCAAAAACATAGTTGTTTAATTTAGTCTATTCATAGCTCTCGGGTCTTTTATCTTGTTAAATAGACTTTTCATGATTTATAGCACTAACACTATATTTATAGTCAATTCATCAGTGATAGTTCATTGGTCCTTTTTAATGTGCTTTATCATACATACTTTATTTTTACTTTCTGATATATTTATATGTAAAGCACTTTTTTGAACTC
>JAOUQW010000042.1:4072424-4082725 GCA_028565825.1 Olivaichthys viedmensis | reverse complement strand
CTGAGATGACATGAGGAAGAAACCTTGAGAGGTACCAGACTCAAGAGGGAACCCATCCTCTTCTGGGTGACACCCGAAATCACATTGCATTTTTAAAACCATTTTTCTCATTTTCCGTAGTGAAAGACTACAAAGACAAACTGATGTATTTGTCCCAAACGCACCCAAGTCAAATTTACGTTTAAAAATAAGTATATATAAAGACCCCCTTTCAGTCTTTAGGAGATAACTAGGTATGGCTCTGACTGTAACTAACAGGACCACCATCCTCATCCAAAAACCACCATCCTCATCAATATCATTATCAAAACTGCTGCCACTATTATGGCATTAGATGAACACAATCATCATAACCATTACCATGGTGCCATCACACATCAAGCAAACAGACTCCCGATCATTAACACTATTACCATCATCGTCATTTCTCTTATTGCTATCATTACACCGTCATCATCATAATCATTTCCCTTCTGTAAACATTATCACAGGCAAGGCCAGATATCATTACCAGGATGACTAGCACACCTACAACTACTGCTAATGCCTAACATCTCTCATTCAATGTAGCAGGTTTCCTGTAGGAAATGAAATATGGCCATGTAAAGTAGGCAGGTCTAAGTGGGTTTTCAGTGTATGGGGCACAAAGGCTTTGACATCTAGTGACATCTTAGACAGGATGAGACAGGATGCCACAACCCACTGCTTTTCTGTTACACCATCATGTGAAGTGTATTTCATTAGTGGAGACCAAGTTACTTGTTTTTGCCTCCAGATTCTCAGCATGCAAAGGTTTTTGTCTTATAAACAGTGTGAATCATGATTTAGACCTCAATTTGCTCTCGTAAACTCCCACTAGACCAGCTATTATAAAAACTCAGGACTATATTAATAGTCATTCCACTGATTAGCCTCATGGCCATAACTATATCTACATTTATGAAGGAAAAAAAAAAATCAGCATGGTCAAGCACTTTGGAAATGACACACAATGTTAAATACCATTCCATTAAGAACCACCTGTGGGTGTGTAACATTTACTAAGACCTTACCCAGCTCTTCATTAATAAGCTGCTTAAAGCACATACAACAGATATTTAAATGCATTATTGATAGCTGGGCTAATCGTGCCCCAGTCTATGGGGGGTGGATGTGCTAAAGCTGCATCATATTTCTCCGGCAATTCTGTTTTAATATGCAAAACACAGCTACACGCATTATCAGCGCAGCCATGAAATTGGCTTCAGGAATCTAGTTAGGAAGGGGGGAAAAAAGGCAGACATCTTATTGGTTGTTTCCGTTATTTTTAGCGTGCGGGAAATTAATGAAAATCACAGGACCCGTGACAATAAAAACGTCAGGCACACGGTTTGGTGCGTGGATGACCGACCCAATGGCATCTCCAAGAAACAACAGAGTGAGTTGGGGTTTTTTTTCTTTTCAATTTTTGTCCCTAACAGTTCAGAGCAATGGGATCTCAGATAATTTGTTGAATTAATAAGAAATACTATTGTATCATGTGGTAATTGTGGTCATGTGGTGGATACATACCCGGTTCCTGCATAGATGGGTATCCTATTTGTTTAAATGTCAGCATCAACAAATCGATTACGCATTATAATTAAAGTGTTCAGCTGTTTTATCAAATTAACTGCGGTTGAGATAAAGGGCATTTGAATTGAAAAGCTCCTGAATGCTTTCATTATAATACTTTTGTAAAGCAAGCTTAGGCTTTAAAAAAGTGGTTTATTTACAGTATTAATCTTTAATTTATTCTGTTGTTATTGTTGTTATTCATCTCTCTGTGGCTTTGATGCATTTAAGATGACGGTGATAGGAGTTATGAAGCTCCAGAATGGTTTTATCTCCATATACATGGGAAGTAGGCATGGTACATGGACATTTACATGTATTCATTTACCAGACGCTTTTATACAAGAGTGGCAGAAACCAAGACATGGTACACATGCTAGCTAAGCAGTTGAGGGTTAAGGGCCTTCCTCAATTGCCCAACAGTGATTCTATGGGATTTGAAGTCGCAACCTTCTGTGACTAGCACACAGCCTTTCCTCCTGTACAGTTACTGTACTGGATATGCCCACCAACAGCAAGGTGGAGCAGGAGTACAAATCTGTGGTGGATATCTTGGTTAAAATACAATCATCATTTGATTGGCTTTAACAAACCCGTTCGCATAGCAGATGGTTTCAAGGAAAGTGACTTAACAAGGCGGGCAGAATCCAATTCAAGCACTGAGCTGAGTTTTGGGATTTGAACTTACAACTAGTACAGAACCTTAAGCACTGAGGTACCACTGCCCAAATTTGAACCTCCTTTACTTTTGTTTTTAATGCAGGTCTGGTACATGGACACGTACACCAACAGCAAGGTGGTGCGCGAGTACAAATCCATGGCAGATTTCATTTCGGGTCAAGAGTCTCGAACCTATTACCTTCCATTCAAGTGGGCGGGCACCAATCATGTAGTGTACAATGGCTCGCTGTACTACAACAAGGAGCAGAGCAATATCGTGGTCAGGTATAGCTTTGAGACGGGACGCGTGCTGGCTCAGCGGGCGCTCGAGTATGCCGGCTTCCACAATGTCTACCCGTACACCTGGGGCGGCTTCTCCGACATTGACATCATGGCTGACGAGATGGGCCTGTGGGCCGTCTACGCCACCAACCAGAATGCAGGCAATATGGTGATCTCTCGCTTGGAGCCTGAGACGCTGGAGACTCTTAACACTTGGAACACAGAGTACTCAAAGCGTAACGCCGGTGAGTCGTTCATGATCTGCGGCACCCTTTATGTTACCAACTCGCACCTAACCGGCGCCAAGGTCTACTATTCCTACGACACCAAGACGTCCACCTACGAATATGTGGACATTCCCTTCCACAACCCATACTTTCACATCTCCATGCTTGACTACAACGCTCGGGAGAGGGCGCTCTATGCCTGGAACAACGGCCACCAGGTCATCTTCAACGTCACTCTCTACCACGTCATCAAAACCGAAGATGACTCATAATGGCACAAGGAAGGACCCCGGTGGCTATGACAGTTTTCACGTTCGCCTGGAACATTAGCCACAAGGTCATCTTCAACCTCTCTACCATGTCATGCTCTACCATGTCATCAAAACTGAGAAAGATTCATAAAAAGACAAATACTAAAGACAGGGAGTATGATCCTGGGGACTAAGACAAGGCTTTCTTGTTTGCCTGGAACAACATCCACCAGGTCGTCTTCAACATCACGCTCTACCATGTCATCAAAACTGAAGATGATTCATTATGACACAGGGGAGGAAGAGGCCAGCAACGATGACACAATTTTCTCGTTCGCCTTGAACAATGGCCACAAGGTCATCTTTGAAGTTACTCTCTCCCACGTCATCAAAAAATCGAGGACAACCCATGAAGACAATTTGTAAAGACAGGGAAGAGGAGGCGATGACAGGATTCTCTTGTTCACTTGGAATAACAGCCACCAGGTCATCTTCAAAATTGCGCTCTACCATATCATTAAAACCAAGGATGATTCATAAAGACAATTTGTAAAGAGAGGGAGGAGAAGCTTGGCGGCCATAACATTTTCTCATTCACCTACAGCAACAGCTGCCAGGTCATCTTCACAGTTACACTCCACCACATCATCAAAACCGAGGAGGATTCATAAAGACACAATTCGTAAAGACCGACAAGAGGAGAAAACCAGAGGCTACGACATGATTTTCTTGTTCACCTGGAACAACAGCCACCAAGCCATCTTTTACGTCAAGCTCTACCACGTCATTGAAACCGATGGTGGCTATGACACGATTTTCTCATTCATCTGGAACAATGGTCACCAGGTCATCTTCACGCTCTACCACGTCACCAAAACCAAGGAAGATTAATAGACCCAATTTGTAAAGACAAGGAAGAGGAGCCCGGCAACTATGACACAATTTTCTCATTCGCCTGGAGCAACAGCGACCATTGTCCTCTTCAGCATCACACTCTACCACATCATAAAAACCAAGTATGATTTACAAAAAAACATTTTCTAAATACAGGGAGGAGAAACCCGCCGACTTCTTAAACAAATTTCTTGTTCACCTGGAACAACAGCCACCAGGTCATCATCAACGTCATGCTCTACCACGTCATCAAAACCAAGGACAATTCATGAAGACAATTTGTAAAAGCACGGAGGAGGATCATTAGCCACCATCAGTCATCTTTAACGTCACGGTTTACCACATTATCGAAACCGAAGACACTTCGTAAAGACACAATTTGGTAAAGGCAAGGAGGAGGACCCCAGGCGGTTACATCACGTTTTTCTTGTTTTCTTGGATCAATGGCCACCAGGTCATCTTCAACCACATGTTATCAAATCCGAAGAAGAGAAGAGGATGACTATGGTGGCTAAGGTGTAATTTTATTGCTCATGTTTCTTTTCTCCACATTACCTTTGCACTGACACGACACAGAGTGATAAATGGAAGTCATTGCCTTTTTTTATTTGACAATGAGCCACAAAAAGGAATCATGTCTTGGTGAACAAATGGCCAAGAATCACCATAATGAATGAATAAATGTTGAACTTCTTTCATTTCTTCATGCAGGTGACCATTTAGTTTTGTGCAGTTATTAGGTTTCTGAAAGCTTTTTTCTGCATGAATGTTGACCTTTTTGTTAATTGTAATTTAATATTGTCCTAGTGTTAAAAAAAACCAAATGTCCTTGGTTTCTTATATGCTCTGGTGGTGTTGTGGAAACAGTTTCAATAACCAAGTAATTTTCCAGTCCTAGTTGGCGAGAGGCTGCTTAGGTGTTAAGTTGTATAAAGCATCATGACCCTCTTATGAATATGAACCAAAATGTGAATGAATGTAACATTCTTCATGTCTCTGTCAGGGTCAATTGTTTATATGAAATACAACAATAATGACCAATCGAATTGGTAATAGTTTACATCTTTTCAGTATACATGAGGTGGTCAGGGGAATGTAAAGAAGAGTGTGAGACAGGAAGAGTGGAAATGCTGAAGGTTATAAAATAAGGACTATTTTTGCTGACTCTTGTGACAGGCCAGCTCTCTGAAATCAGAAATTCTTACGCGTCCGCTTTGATGACTTTTGAGTGCGGCTCTTCCACAATTTCAATCAACATGAAAGGCAGAGGAGCCGCGATGATTGGAGTCCCTCGGCTGTAATTTCTTCCTCTCATGTCTGTGTCAAGATCCTCTGTCTGCCAGCACAAAGGGAATTTAAATGCTGCCCAGCAGTTCAGCGAGAGAAAATGGCAGCACCTCTGGGATTTAGCGTATGCCTCCACCACACCTACACGATCACATACTAATGACCCTCGCTCCACACACACACACCTACGCAGGGCTGTATTACTTTTGCTGTCATTTTTTCTTGTTTTTGTTATGTGCTATATATCCGTTAATAGAAAACTTGGTTAAAATAAGATGTCTCGAAACTGTTTTTCTCCAACGTTCCCTCCATAAATCACAATCAATTGTTTCAAGACCACACCTGCACCAGTTTCGATCACATGACAAGCGAAGAACCGACCCACGAATGCAATCAAGCAATCATGTGGGGTCACGGGTTCACTTGGTAAGACTAAGCTGTATTTTCACACACGCATAAAAATTAGGCGTAGCGTAGCCGTCCTAAATGGTTTCCTAAGTGCTACTTTCGTAGACGAATCTAGCAATCTTAGATGCATTTTCTCTTTCCGGCAGTAACATGACAGCTGCTTCAGAGGGAAATTGTAGAAGCAGATAAAACAAAAAAAAACTGCATTCCTGGCTCTCATTTTCAATTCCACAGACAGCTATAAAATCCCCACGGTGAAGGGGAAAGAGGAAAGCAGCCGTGAGCCCTCCTTCATTTCTCTCCCCTTGAGTATTGATATTTCCCGTCGTATGTGGTTCCTGTTTGCTCAATCCTACTGAGAACATGTGTCCGAGGCACATCCGCAAATCTATTTTCATACTGCGAGACGACGTGAGGACAACGTTTTCCTCCAAAAATATTGATTGTGCAAATTTTGACTTACAGAGGTAATAATGAACATTACAGATACATATCTATAGTATATCTGTGTAACAAATAGAAGCCAGCAGCGGTTTGATGTATGTGCAAAGTTTCTTTATTGATCCTCGAATCTTGTTTGAGGTTCTTCAGGGGGGGTCAGAACACACGGAGACAAAATACACACAGAGGCTGACATCGCAAGATACATAATTATAAACCTTGAAACAGAAGACATTAGGGACAAGGAACAACAAGAAACAAGGAAACTAATAAACACAAGTTAGCATGGTTTAAAATTGCAGATTAGCACTAGCGCACAGCCACATGCTGGGCTGTATGAATACACAGCCGTCTGGGTCCGAATAAGACAAATAAGAAGAAACAGGTGCAAAAACTGATCAGTGTTCATGGCAGAGCTGGAGCAATAGGAAAACGCATCATACACTACGCACTTGATGATCTAGTACCTGGAGTTTTGTACTAAATGTAAAAGGCAGATTACTGTGCGGTACTACAACAGAACTGCCTCTAGATCTCCAATTTTAAAACCTAAAATAGCCGCCCTAAACTATTCGCTCCGGATCGGCATTCTCGCTTGTGTTTTCAGGTATTAAAAAAAAAACCTCAAATCTCAGCTACCTTTGATTACTCCACTCGTTACGCTGCATAGAACAGGATGCGACCACCAAGTGCAAAAAGTGTCCGGGGTTCCACACTCCATTTATTGGTGGTTCTAAGTATTAATAGTACACTACACTACATCTCACTGAGTACACTACATCTTCCAATGTCAACACACTACCACCACTCTCACTAAAAGTATGCAAAGTGTACAATTTCAGACATAGCTGAAGGAAAAAATCTGGAAGTAGAACCAAAAGACAAACCAAGGGGCCAGGAATACATTGGAAACATGAGACGATAAGCTGACCACCAAGTGATACGATTGGCCTCACCTCTGTCGGAAATAGCGAAGCTACTTGTTCCAGTTTTTACCTACTGTCAATAAGGCGGACCTGCAGCCTCTGTGACAGTCAGATACAATGTGCGTGACTTCGTCAGTCAACTTCAGAAAACTTGATGAGGTGGGGATTATTCCGATTTGTCAGCTTGAGACTCAGATCGAACTTTAAAAGCTTTCTGAGTCAAAATCAATAGCGAAAATGGAGGCCCGATTCTTTGGTTAAAATACAATCATTCTTTAAATTGGGTCTCGGTTCCCAAAAGCCCTAATGTAATAAACATTTTATCATTCAGCTTTGCAGCGAGGTGGCTCTGTTTCAGGCAGACAGGCTCTCACCTCTGGAGAAATAAAATGGTAATTTCTTCACGACTTCTTCCGTTCTACTAAAGCCTTTGTTGGATGTCTCAGCTAAACACACACACACACTGAAACGGGCCAGGTAAAAGCCGACTATATTGTCCGAGACACAACCTGAATTCAGCAAAGGCCTCGGTGCCATGTAATTACCGTGCCAGTCGGTGGAGTCTTTCCTCTGACTGTTTAAGAAACAAATAAAGCCAATGTCATTCACCTACAGCTATTAAAGAACAGAAGACGAAGACATGAAGAAGGTCTGGTCCAAGGGAAAACATCCATTGTGCTTCCACGACTTTGTGTGCCGCACCACTTTCATGTGTGAATTTCATCTTCTTACATGAACTCGCAACCAAATTAACAAGCTGACGAAATTTTCTCACAGCAGCAGCAGTTCCACGATCGTGTGCTTGTAAATAAGCAGGAGTTAATTAAAATGTCAGTGCATCCTAATGAAATCAAACACAAAGAGCAGACCGAGCCTCATAAACCGTAAACACCAGAGCGCAATATTTCCACACGATTGCTGTACAGTGTATGTGCTATTCGCTGAATGAGGCCTAATTATTTTTCCTGTATAAATAAAAATGTGCTTCCGGAGCGAGCGAGCCGCCGTGGCTGACCAAAACTGGGAGTAATTTGCAGGCAAATCAATGGCAGGGCCTCATTTAGCATCGAAAAGGGTGCCGCTGATTTCCATATCAATCACGGGGCCTTGTTATTTTCTGGAGCTCCATTTCAGATTCTTGGTTCATTGCAGCAGGAGTGGTATTCTCAGTGACGCCACAGTGTTAAAATTAAACGTGGCCTTTTGATCTCTCTAAGACGAGGAAGGCAAAGCCGGCTGGAAGATCTTTGAGTTGGACAGGAATAAGGCTCAGAACTGATGGACAGAAACACGGCAATACTTCATAACGAGACAATGACACACAAGGGTATAACACACAAACTAAATCAAGGGGTGACACAAAAACAGGTGAACAATCAGGGTAATAAAAGTCAATAACATGACAGGGGTGGAGACAGCACTAAAACCAAAACAAAGACACGTGAAAACATAAAGAAAAGCACCTGGCGCTCGTCGCCATGGAAACTGCAACGCCAGTGGAGGAGGAAACGGCCAACATCGAAACTGACCAAAATGTTTTTTTTTTACTGTCTAAATGTGTTCTAGACAAATTTATACCCCATATTTTCTCCAAAACAGACAGAATTTGGAGAAAACCAAAACTGTAGCTACTGCATCTTATCTTTGTACGACACAGCTGTACATTCATGTGGCATCTGATCAGAATAAATATTCATTCCTCAATTTTCCTAATTATTCACCATTTTACAAAACCGCTTTGATCACTATACGTCATTAGGCAGGTTTCCGTCAGAGAAATGTAATTCTGAAAGTGTTTTAACGCTTTTAAATGTTCCTGATGTAGGTAATAAAAACATTATTATTGGTCATATTTTACAAATATCAACAAAAATTGTTTGTAGATACATGAAATGTTGTGGAAAACTCGTGGAAATACTGCAATTATGTATAAATTCATGACCGGACTTTCGTCATGCGCCTCTCCAACAACAAACCAAACAAACACAGGGGCGGGAAAAGCAGAATGGCGGCAGAGCGGGACAGTTGGACAAGAACCTTTCTTAGTTTAATTCTAGAAAATAACGTGACATCTGTATTCGATAAGAAACTACGCCAAGTTTAGGAGAAAAATAATGTGACATCTGTATTCGATAAGAAATTAGGAGAGCAGTTTCTTGTAGTTTTGTCTTTAGATGTTCATTGCGGAGATTCGCCGAGACAAAAGTCGGTGAAGCCAATCAAAAATAAAAAACACGGACACAATTTGTGATGTACATGAAATTCTTGACGAAAAAATTCAACTCAACTTTTTTTCAGTAAAACAAGACTTATTGGCATTTTTTTTTGTGCAGGAAATTACACAATTATATAAAGTATTTCAATCACAAAAAGTCAGTTTGATGGAAACTCAGAAACATTTATTTTTAAATTTGTTATTTTAACGGTTGCATGATGGGAAAAATGATGTGCAAAAAGTTGATGGAGACTTAGCTATTGTCACTTTTTTAGGGGTTCAGATTTAGGCTTGAATCTTCAAGGGGTGTGTTTTGCTTTCACCTATTTTTTAGTGAATGTAAAAAAAAAAGGGGGGATGGAAAAAAGATTGTTTGAAATAAAATATGACAGTATTCAACAGTAGTTGATAAACATTTTTAAAAATCCCACTTTTTTTTTTATTTTTCAGAAATTCACTTATAGTGTACACTCTGGGGCAAAAAAACTGTTCCTGTCCTCTAACTGAGTTATTAGGTATGACTCAGTATGAAGGGAAATGAAGCTTATAACTTTTTATTTATGTCAGTAATTGTAGTGTTAATTGACATTTATGATGAAATATTAGCTTGCTCTGTTAGCCTGTTGAGCGCTGACAGATTGCTGCGTTTGGGAAGAAAATTAGGTCAAGAGCTCGATCAAGATAAAATCGCTCTCGCTTCCCATGTGAAAGGCCAGAATTCCTGTAAAAAATCGCTCCCGCATGGTAACCATAGCAACCTTAAACAGCGCTAACTCTCATTTATAGGGTACATGTCGAAAATGCGAAAATATTTGACCACAAATAAATTTAAAGCGTTACCTTTTGAAAGCTTTATTCATTGTTTTTAACCAAAATATAAACTCGTCTGTTCTGTAGAAATGTGAGTAAGTGAACAAGTGAGGTAATTTAGCTAGTTTGTTAGCACACTCATAATCCATAGTTTTGCTAGCGTGGCTGCATATAAACAGAAATAAGAGCACGCTTTATAGTGATTTAATTATTAACGTTATATAGTCAAGTCAAGTAGGCTTTTATTGTCATTTCTCCATATACCTCGTATACATTGAAATGAAATGTCGTTTCTACAGGACCATGG
>JAOUQW010000042.1:4049236-4061771 GCA_028565825.1 Olivaichthys viedmensis | reverse complement strand
ATGCAGGGGTGCCAATAATTGTGTGTTTTTTATTTTTTATTTTTTATTGTAGAATATATTTTAGAATATAATTTACTTCTTTCATATTTTCAGTGTGTGATTAAGCTAATTAACCACAAATAATTTTTTTTCATAACCTTTTTTACCAAATCTTTACCAAGAGTGCCAATAACTCTGGAGCTGACTGTACATTCAACATTAAAAATACATTATTATACACCCTATGTAGTCCATCATATAGGGAGTACGGAACATAATCCCAAATGGCTGCCTATTGGACACATAGTGCACTAGAAAGGATGTGGAAGCCGTCATTTTACACACTACATAGTGTACCTATATAGTAAGTAGGGAGCTGTATCCCAAATGACTCGCTATTAGACATATATAGCCATTAATGTAGTGCACTTTAATAGGGGAAATAAGGGGTTAATGCCAAATTTCTTACTACTGGACATATTGCGCACTACATCTTATATAATGCACTTTTATAGTAAATATACCTCATATAGGGCACTACATAGGACAGAAGCCCTTATTTGATATCATATATAGTGCTCTTAAGGAGTATTCACAAAAAGCTCCCTATTGGACATATAGTGCACTACATAGTATGCAGAATCCCTTATGTAGTGTAGTTACAAAGGGCGTAGGGATTTTAGCTACAAATAGCTCTCTAATGGACATAAGCCATTATTGTATACCCTATGCAGCCCATTAAATAGGGCATAGAGGGCTGAATCCCAAATTGCTTGCTATAGGACATGTAGTTCACTACATAGGATGCACAGGATGTCCACAGTGTGTAGCTCAGAGGAAGTGATGACAGAACAGTCGTAACAGGTTTGATGAAATTGTTTTTGGTGTAAAAGATACATAATGCAACATGCATATATTAAACGTTCAGTACAATGCAAATGGTAAAAAAGTGAAATTGCACAATAAGATCGGAGTCCCGCTAGCGGCGTCTTTAAAAACCTTTCTATCAGAGAACGCAGGATTACGATCGTGTCTACAAATCACTTCCTTAAAATGTCCTCCTGTAGGCATCTTTCCAGCGTAGGTCCTTTCCATTGTTCATTTTTTTTTAATTGATGTGATGTAAGAAAGCTAAGTGCATCCTGTATTAATACTGGCTCATGAGCTTGTTCCATCATAAACAAGCTGCCGTCTCCAAACAGGAGGAGTAATATATTAATATATAAAAAGCTTATATATATATATATATATATATATATATATAAAAACACGTCCTTGGGTTGGGACAGTTTATAGAAGTTCTATATACACATGCTGATTAGAATACACAGTTCTCATACAAAGTGGGCTTCCCTGTTCTCAAAGTCCTGCATACGCCGTGCTCGTAGTCTGGGGTAAACCGGTTTGGTCTGGTTTTGACTAAGCTGAGGGTCCTGAGGAAGATCTTCGTCCACCGAGACCTCCAGGCCGAACTCTTCTTCGTCCTCCTCCTCCTCCTCGTCCTCGATGCCGTTAGCGTTTGATACGTTCTCCTTTATCGTAGCGCTTTTGTCCGGTAATGTTTGATCCGTTGATGTTTTGTCTGCTATCGTTTTGTTCCGGTTTGACGGCGGTTTGTAGAACGTGCCAGGCGGAGGCTGCAGGGTCCGAGGGGGTCTGAAGGCATTTTGGACGCATCCGTAGTCGACTACATCTGTGCACGGCTTGCTAGCGTATTGAGAGAAGGAACACAGCGGCATAGAGGTGCCCAAAACTGTGGCGCGACTCGCTTCTGTATCGACGGGGAGGTTGGATACGATCATGGCTGTCCGAGGAGTGATGCCGTAATGTTTGTACTGTTTATCCCAAGTCCTGCGCAGCGTGTGTGTGTCGATATACGTGTTCCTGTAATGGTTAGCAGCCCTGACTTTGGGCTTCTCTTCTTCACAAACCTCTTCGATGGCGGGGTCATGATCTTTAACCGTTGCTGTGTCAGCGGCCGAGTTGCGGGCGTTCAGGAGCCGCTCAGGAGGCATGCTGACGGGGCGTGTGCTCGATTTAGGGCGTGGCCGAAGTTGCACTCGGCTGACGTGGTTCTGCCGAATCAAACGCGGAGAGTTCCGCACTTCAGGGGCACTCGAGGACAGCACACCGTTCATGTTCTCGCACTCGACTAGAACAAGGAAATGAGCACAAGTTAGCGCCAAAACAGGTTTTGCCCTACAAATCTTTATCATTTTAATTTTTTTTATCCTGAATTAATCTGAATAGGGAGCTGAATCACAAATGGTAGCCTATAAGACATATAGTGCACTAGAAAGGGTTTAGAATCCACTACCCTATGTAGTGCCCTTATATAGAATAGAGAGCTGTATCCCAAATAACTTCCGTCTTCCGCAGTTCAATACATAGAGTCTAGAAGACATTATTTCTTACCCTATATAGTGCAAATATATAGTAAATAGGAAGCTAAATATGAAATCGCTCATATAGTGCACTACATAGGGTGTAGGGTGTAAAAAACATTGTTAGCGAGTAGTGAGTTGCATCTCAAATAGCTTCCTGTTGAACATATTGGGCACTTCTTAGGGCATATAGGGCTTTTCTATATACCCTATGTAGTGCACCTATATAGTAAATAGACATACTGTATCATAGCATATGTAGTAGGATTTTACTTACAAATAGCTCCCTATTGAGTATATAGTGTACTACATAGAGCGCAGAAGCCCTTGTTTCATTCACTATACAGTACACTTACACAGAGTGGTGAACTGCATCATAAATAGGTCCCTGCTGGACATATAGTGCACTGCTTTGGGTATAAAGCCTATTATTATATACCCTATGTAGTGTTCGTCCTGTATTAGGTTGATCCTGGTATACAGCACATCTGCTATTTTTTAGATGAACTTGACTTTACTACTATGAATACTGTTTACTATTAATACTGACCCGGAGCGAAATCCGTCCCATCAGGCATTGCTTTCACCTCCTTCACCTCCTCCAGCAGGTGTGTGGAGGGGATCACGGACGAGTGCCTTTTATACGCCTTAGCACTTTGGTGCTGCTGAAAATTAAACATACAATAAAGCCGATCAGTCTATAATGCTCGCAAACACAACAAGAGTAGCACAAAAATGCACAAAATCGGCGTTTTTACAGTATTACAGTGAAGGGGGCGTGGCCTATGTGATTAACAGCATTACAATGAAGGGAGTGTGGCCTCTGTGCTTAACAATCCCAGTGAAGGGGGCATGGCCTCTGTGCTTAACAGTCCTAGTGAAGGAGGCGTGGCCTCTGCACATGTCAGTTACAGTAAAGGAAGCATGGCCTCCATGTCTGTCAGTTCCAGTGAAGGAGGCGTGGCCTCTGTCTGTCAGTCCCTGTGAAGGGGGCGTGGCCTCTGTCTGTCAGTCCCTGTGAAGGGGGCGTGGCCTCTGTGTTTAACAGTCTTGGTGAAGGAGGAGTGGCCTTTGCACATTTCAGTCTTTGTGAAGGAGGTGTGGCATCTGTGCCTGTCCGTCCCTGTAAAGGAGGCATGGCCTCTGTGCCTGTCAGTCCCAGTGAAGGAGGTGTGACCTCTGTGTCTGTCAGTCTCAGTGAAGGAGGTGTGGCCTCTGTGCCTGTCAGTCCCTGTGAAGGAGGTGTGGCATTTGTGCCTGTCAGTCCCAGTGAAGGAGGCGTGGCCTCTGTCCTGTGCCTGTCAGTCCCAGTGAAGGAGGCGTGGCCTCTGTGCCTGTCAGTCCCAGTAAAGGGGGCATGGCCTCCCACTCCTCATAGCTAAAAACTTTGTTTTTGCCTATATTATGCATTTTTTAATTGCAAATAATTTTAAATACATAGTCATTAATTATAGAAGATGTCCTTAAGGAGATGTTTTTAATGTTAATTATTATTTGAACTTGCTTTAACTGTCACTAGGAATTCATGAATTTGTTGATTGGATTTTGTCACCTTTTAAACTGCATTGTAAATAAATCTCAGTATTTTTCCTCTATTATGGCAGTTATAATAAAGAGCCACAAACCTCTTTGATGTCCATCAGGGATTTGGAGTGACGGCTCAGGCGCTGCTCCTTCTCCTGAGGGGTGAAGCGGGATTTGGCGGGCAGAGGGGAGCTCTCGTCCACGGGGCTGAGCGGAGAGTCGAAGATCAACTTGTAATGCCTGATGAGCAGCTCAACGATCAGCGCCTGGTAGGGGTAATCCACCAGTGACGACAGCGACACCTCGGCGTCTGTCTGCCGTGGCTTAATGAGCGTCGGGCCGAAGATGATGCCCAGGTTACTGGCGGTCATCTTGTTCTCCTCGGCCTTCTCGTTTACTCTGAACAAAACAAGAAGTAAATGCATTAAACGGGCAATAAATTAATAAATAATAAAGATGATAATCATACTTATATGGATAGTCAATAAAGGAATATATCTCTATAAACTGGAGATAGATATGTATTTATGGTGTATGAGGTCCGGGGCATGTCTCCTCACCTGTGCAGGTGCTGCATGAGGAACTGCAGGGTTCTGTAATGGGCCGACGGCAGCTGCCTGAGCAGGTCTTTAATCTTGAAGAGGACGCGTTTGAGCTCGACGCTGACCTGCGGAGGGTCAGAGGAGGAACAGCTGCGGGATGCCTCCACCTCCTCCACGATGATGCTCTGGCTCTCCTTCGCCAGGCCGATGAAGTCGTTATAGTAACGGAAGAGGATGAGGGGCTCCGGGAGCTGGAGGGGAGAACACACACAGATATGTTTATTTTTCGTTCTGTTTTTTAGAAACAAAGCAGAGTGGGTCTAACTATATATACATTCTTACATACAGTCGAGGGCAAAAGTTTGTATCCCCCAAGGTTTTTGAAAAGAAAAAAGGGAAACTGTATGTGTAATTTAAAAAAAAATTAACTAAATAATAAAACAATAACAGAATTCCAAGAATTAAAAAATGACACGTTGGTGTGTCCTACAACAAGACAACACTCCAAAACATAATGCACAGTAAACAGAAAAATATTTTGAAAAGTTGAAACTGTTTGAAACAACAGCCTTTATTATAACAAATATTTCAAGAAAAATGGGCAAAGATCATTTAGATTTTGTTCACTATTAATCTATTAACATATAATATCTTATCTGTCTTTATCACAAGTAACAAAACTGGTCAAATAGTGTATGTTATAAACAGTGAAACTTTTTCACTTGATGGAAATAAAAACGACACTGCATTTTCACAATTTGAGCAGCCCACTAACATGGTGAGGTGTGCATGTGGATGTGTACCTGGCGCAGGTAGAGTTTGAGCACGTTGCTGATGTCGTGAGGGGATAGGTCCGACAGCTCCACCAGGTCTTTGCCGTTCTCGAAAGCCTGGCACAGTTTCTCCACACGGGACTTGGCCCCATTCACCCGGTAGATTCCCTGTAAAAGCCGAGCAGAACACACTGCATGTAAATCTTTGTCCTACAGTCCGGTCTGCCCCTTACAGGGAAAACTGCAGGATATAATGATAAGTGTACCTTAATGCCCAGGGCCCTGCTCTCAATCTCGGAAGTGCACTTCTTGATGATGAAGGGGATCCCGTCGGGGCTGTTCCTCGCCGCCTGGGCGAAGTCGACGGCGAACAGGTGCAGCTTCCCCTGCAGCTTCTTATGACCACATTGGATGGCCAACGTCTCTAAACACTTCTTATGGCAGGCCAGAGAGCACTGGAGGAGAGAGAGAGAGGAAGGAAAATAAGAGATTAACACAAGTGTAAATCGTTGTTCATGGCTTAACAGAGAAACGCTCTAATAAACACGCTGAGGAAAAAACCGAAGTGATCACCTCCTCACACTCGGCGCCGTGAAACACCACCAGACTGTCACATTCCCTGCACTTGGACGGTGCGCGCAGCTTCCGCAGCTTGTGCGTCTGTGCCGCCTTCGACATCTGCGCGTTCCGGAACGGTCCGGGAGAGCTCGCCGTCTCCGTCAACATCTCACTCAGACCTGCGCCGCACACACACACACACACACAGAGGAAAACTTTACTCAAAACTGCTTGAGCTACATGCGGAACACACACCACGCAGCTGATAGCTGACCCTAGCGGCCCGTCGACATTTGATTAGCATTCTACACATTCTGTTTTCTACACATTCTGTGGCTTAACAACACAGAGCAGCGATTAAGACTCGGCTCGAGGGGATCGCATTCTTGCAATTTGGCCGTGAGTCATCATTTAAAGGGGACATTAAAATAGTTCCAGCGCTATAAATCAATAACCGAATGTTCTATTAGGGTCAAAATGATCGTATGATTTTTTAAATACTGATTATCAGAGGAATTGGGTAAATCATTTCACGTATATTACAGAGATAATGTTCAAGCTCGTTAACAAGGTGTTAAAAACATAAATCGTGTTTGTAAATTTAGAGCAAAAAAGCTGATGTTTTGAAATGGTGTCCCATTTCCTCCATCTCTACACTCCTTCCTTAGTTCCCATTAATACTGGCTCTGTCCCAAATGCTAGAATATGATCGTATTAGAAAGTCAGCTGTTTTAAGAAATGTCCCCAAATGCTAGAGCACATACAAGACAAACAAGACTTCTTAATAGTGGTTAACATATTTTTTTAGTAACTTCTATGGAGGTACTTTTAAAGATTTGTACGGTGTTATTATCAGCGACTGAGAATCCATGTGTATTACCCATAATGCACTGCGGAAGGGCTTTTGAGGCTCCATTTCCATCAATATTACTGATATATTTGGGATTTTAAAAATAAATGTTCCAACTGCATTGCTATGAATGAAAGTTACAAACCACATGCTTACTAAATCCACATTTCTGTAAAGATGCTTTGTGACAATGTCTATTGTTAAAAGCACTATACAAATAAAATTTAATTGAATTGAGTTGAAGTGAATTGAATTACCGTTATCGGAAGGCGAAGGTGGCTCTCTCTCGTCCAGGTCGTCTGCTGAGGACATCGTCCCAGTGGATGGGGTCCTGGGAAGCCTCCTCTTAAAATCCCCTAAAGCAGGGCAGAACAGGGCAGCTATGAGCTTCATGGCTTCCACACTGCCCATGCAGTGTGAAGTGTGTGTGTATTTCCATTCTCTGAGCTGCCCTGTTTTCAGTTTTCCCACATACAAGTAAGTCTGTTCTGGGCTCTAAGTTCTCGGAGCTAAACACAAGTCTGATCTGGGGTCTAAGACCCCCGGGCTCAAGATCTTCCAGAGACATGTCAGGAGTCCCGCCCGAAACCTCGTTCACGCCTGCGGTCGCTAATCAGCCTCGGCCCCGGTTCCCCTAACACTGCTGCTAATGAGCGCTGGGAGAGACACGCCACTTCACTACTGTCAAATGTGTGTGTGGGGATTTTATTTAGGAGATTAAATATGCACATATACAGCCATTTAATGGCACCCAAATATCATTAAACATTATTTTTCATTATTAAAATCTTTTGGGGAAATAAATTTGAGTGATGGTCAAAAGTGTGAAAATTGTCATTGAAACAGAAGTACATTGTTTATATATTTTTTGTATATGTATATACACAATTATACAAAAAAACATTTTTTAATATACAAAAACAAATATTATATATATATATATTAGGGCTGTCAAAATTATCAGGTTGATGTACAGTTTGTTATTGTAGTGGCGGAACGAGAGAGGAGTCACGGGGAACGAGCGGGTAATGACCGAGTGGCTACACCTGTCTGTGATTAACCCAAACCCGAAAGAGAGAGAAGCCGTAACATGCAACGCAAGCAGAGCAACTGTGTGTGTGTGTGTGTGTGTGTGTTTGTGTGTGTGTATCTCTGTGTGCGGCTCGTTCAAAGGCACTCCTGTCTCCGGCGTCCTCCTTTACTCCCCTGGGTGCTACAGTTATCATTTCTGGCCAGTTAATTTGATGGTTGATTTGGTTTCAAATTTAATTATCCTTAATTTTAAAAGAAATATTTTAAAATATATTTATTTTTATAAATATTTTTATATATAAATAAAATTGTCACGCGCGCGGGACATAGTGTGACGGGCCGTGTGTGTGTGTGTTCGCCTTTCCCTGTCACGTGAGCTATGTAATTGTGTCCGCACCCCCGCACCTGCAGCACTTCGTGACAAAAATATATTGCATTTATTTATTTTATATACTTATTTTATTATATATATATATTTTTAAGATGGCTTTAAAGTGACCCTGAGTCTGTGAAAGGCGTTGAATAAAAATAAATACAACTTATTTTTTTGTTAGTTTTTATTTATTTATTTATACTATTATTATTATTATTATTATTATTATTATTATAAAAGAAGCTGAAAATCTCATTGGAAAATCTAACTTAGTTATAGGAGTTACAGCATAATTTTAAATTAAATTCTATAATAAAATATAAATTATAAGAGTTTATTCTGTTCTATTATAATAAAACAAGCCAATGTAACACTGGTTTACCTGGGAAAGGGGCGGGGCATGTAGAACTGGGGACTATTTCTGATTTGCATGTTCATAGTATTTAAAAAAGATTTTATGAGAGTGAAAGTGTGTTTTTTTCTCTGTCATATAATGACATTTTTTGTGGAACTGCCTAGTCATATCATTTATTATTAAATACAGAATAAGAATGCATGGTCTTTAGAACACGTTGAGAAAAAAGACTCCAATCAACAAGAGGATATATTCGCACTCTTTTGCTTTTTCTCCTTTGCTCTTTCTGTCTTTCCCTCTCTTATTTTATTAGAAGTAGTAGTACTGTTTTATTTTACTCTTTATTTACACTTGTTCACAGTCTGTACAAAGCTTTGGTAATACAAATGGAACATTGTTTGTCATGCCAATAAAGCGCCTTGAACTTGGACATAGCAATCAGATTATTTGTGAGTATAGCTATAGGCGACGGCATAAATTCCAGAGGGCATTGTGGGAAAGAGGCCGTCACTTATCTGTTTATCATCACCAGGCTATGATGGAAGTGTCATCACTCTGAGTGAAGTTTTCCTGAGGTGATTAGGGGTTCAGTGAAGGTTGTTTGTGTGCGTGTGTAAGGGGTGGTGGTGCTTGAGGCCCATTGTCAGTGTTGAAGATTAAATTCAAGCTTTGAAAGTGTGTGTGTGAGGGAATGCATGCGTGACAGTGATATGAGAATGTGAGAGAGAAATCCGTGTGTGTATGTGTGTGCAGGTTTTTAGGCCTTTATGAGAACCAACTGTCCCCTTTATGAATGAAATACATGACAATGTTGACCTTATGGGGGCTTTTGGAAGGTGCTTTTAAAGCATAAGAGCTAGTATTCCTCTTGCATACTAAGGTTAGAATTAGGGTTTAGGGGTTAGAGGTTAGGTGTAGGCATAACAGTAATATACAAGTCATTATAAGGACCTCACAAAGAAAGTAAAACCAACAAGTGTGTCTGTGCATGTGCGTGTTGGTATTAAGTACACTACCTGGACTGGCAGTGGGCGAGTCCATAGAGCGAGACTCACTGCTGCCCCCGGCGCTCTCCGAGTCACTGCACATGCCCCCTCCCTGACTCGCCGTAGCCCAGGGTTTAAACGGAGCCTGGATCCGCAGAGCTGAGAAACACACACACACAAAGACTTATTCCAGCCGAATAAACTGCTACAGTACATATATTGTATGGCGAATGATGGAACCAAGTGCAGCATCTATTGTGAACAGAAGAGGACCCAAAACTACAGTAAATTTCCCACCCTCACAGTGCCTCTTTAGAGAACCACCGAACCTTTTTTAAGAACCGTCCCAAATTTCCGTCAGTTTAAAAGCAGAACCATGTGAGATTAAAATCAGACATGGGATTAAAAATCACAACAACAGTGCAGAATTTTGCAGGGACTTCTGGCTTTCAGAACATATTTCAGCATTAAACCCTTCAGTGTCTACACACAGCACAGAGCTATTGAACTGCTCATAGTGAGTTATTCCAAATGTGTAGCTGCTCTAACGAAGTTTTGTTAGCATTAGCATTAGCAATGTAGCCCCCCCATTCGGTTTGTTACAATTGCCAATAAAACCGTTTTTTCTTCTTCTTCTCAGACTGTTGATTCGTGGTTGCATGGTCACATGGCTTTTAACAATAGTCATCAACACCCTTCGCTGTTCACGTCTTGAGTTGCCCGAGTTGTTGTCATGGTGACTAAATGACACCGCCGCCGCCCCCAAGCCCCTGACATCACCAGTTCCTGGTTCGAGACCAGCAGCATTTCCATGGTGCATGTATCAGCAAATTCAATTTTAAGCTTTTTTAATGATCTTTTTAATCCCACATTGGGAGAATTTGCCGATTTGAGATACGTGTTACACCATTATAGCTACACAAGTGATAAATATCAAACAAGACGCAATGCAAAATACAAAACCAAACAGTATTAATGGGTCAAAGTCCACCAAGTTCAAGGTTTTTGGGCAGAGCCACTGTAGCAAGCAATGCTATAAAAATAAACCCCATTGCAGTGGGCATAAGATTTGGACATGGTACCAGTGGTAGCTCAGCAGTTTAAGGTTTTGTTCTAGTGACCACAAGGTTGCGAGTTTAAATCCCAGCCCTGACAAATTTGCCTTTAACTGCTAAGGCTTGTATTCGGCTTTGAGTAAAACCGTCTGCCAAATAATTAAAGTGTTAAAGGAATGCAGCAAAGCCTTTTTGTGAGATAGATTATCGTCCCACGTTGTTTACTACCCAGATTAACATGTGCACTATGCACTTCAAACGCACCCTACTTAGCATAGTTGATCACCGTGGAGTGACATTACACGTCCTCGTGCAGTTATCAATCTTCAGCCATCGTTAACGACCTCAGTGATTTGGCAGGGATTAAACTCATCAACTGTGAGCTCGTTGCTAACAGACATTCTGCAAGATGAAAGATTCGTTTTTTTGAAGTGCTATTAGAAAAACAGGGGACTAAATGAGAGGCAGGAGGAAGCTGATTGGATACTGATAATGTTATGAGCTTAGATTTGTTTTGGATGGAGTCTGGACGTGAAATAGGAAATAGAAGAATCCAGGTTGGCTGTAAAGGGCAGATCTAAAAAAAAAAATAAAAAATAAATAAAAGGGAAGCGACTATGTGGTCATTGTGAGAGCAGTAGTGTTGACGCAGAAGAGCACTTCCTCTTTCGTTGGGAAATATTTCTAAACTGCATGGAACTTTTCCTTAAAGTCACCGTACAAATGTGTTATTGCATAATCAGGTATCCAATATGCAAATGCAAGTATTGCAATGCTGGTTAATCAGGGAAGGGGGAGGAGCTTAAAGGGTTGGGGGCATTTTGAATTTGCATATTCATAGAATCTGGATTTCATGAGAATTTCTGTTACGATTATACACCATGGTAAGCAAATCTTAAATAATTATAACGTCAAGCATTAATATATACCGGGATAAATAATGGCACCCCCAAAATACATTATTTCCAAAAGAGGCACATGCCTTGATATATACTACAGGATGCTTAAAATACGATGACCTTCTCTATAAAGATGTGAAAATCAAAGAAAACAGTATTGTTACATTGTTGTAATAAGATAAGATAAGATAAGATAAATGTTTATTAATCCGTGAAGGGAAATTCAATTGTTCCATCACAGCAGCGTGTAAAGTGTGTTGTGCAGCACAGTTGAAAATTAAAGGAGCTATATAAAAAGCAAGTATAAAGTATAAAATATTGTTAATTAAATAATATATTGCACTTTAATGTATGGCATTATAACATACTATACTGTATATCTGTATTAAATATTTTAAATAATGAATATTGCACTTAGAAACAGCCTAAAAGTGTGACAAATGACCTATATACAGTATTACAAACTGCAACAGTGCATACATGTATACTAGCATGAAAACTGAGTTGTATCGTTATCATTTGTCACACTGTATCCACCCCTCATGACCTGCAGTAACCCGTCCTTTCTTCCTCTCCGCCTCCTCTATTCACACTCTCTCACTAAGATCTGGAGTCCTTAGTCAGAGGAACGGCTCTGAGCGTGTGACAGAGTGCAGGAAACAGGAATGTGAGGCACTCTGAATGCAGCACGTAAAGTGGACACTCGTTATGTTTGTAGGTATGCAGCAGAACAAAAGCGGTTTAAACTGATTTCCTCTGACGCCGCATGGTTACTTCACACGTACACGAGCACTTGTGCAATGGTTTTGTGCTTATGTTGGTTTTGCAATGTTTTTACGACTATGTTGGCTGCTTTCATCACACAGGACTGCAGAAAAAAAAGCTTCCTGATTCCTGATACACTGTCCACTTGTGTTTAAGTACACAGTGTATAATTGTATGTAAACTATGAGTACATATACACAAACACTATACTATATATAGTATATATACAGTAGGTAGTCTATTACTGTACATAGGGCGATATGGCAAATATCATATCATATAATACCTGCCCAGTTAATCATTTTTTATTTATAGTCACAATTTTTGGCTTCTTTAATTAATTAAACTTATACCACGCTGCTGTTGAATTGTGGATTGTGATTGGTGGTCAGGTGTGTCACGCGTGCGGCTGTGCGCGTGATGCAGCGTGGCGGTAGCCATGGCGACGGCAGCCACATGC
>JAOUQW010000042.1:3985839-4005967 GCA_028565825.1 Olivaichthys viedmensis | reverse complement strand
CGAACAGAAGAGAGATTGATACCACAGTGCTTCAAAACAACAGTGAAACATGGTGCTGGATTTTCAATGTGCTCTCAGACTTTTGGACCCCAATGTATATCGAAAGGCATTTCAGGCTGTTTCCACCTAGCTGTCTGATTTTCCAGTTCCTCACTCTGCAAGCTGAAAATCAAATCTTAGCCCACTGAGAGTAGTGTTTACGGTGACATATGATCCTCTCGTACCTTATTTGCTTGGCATAGCTCAGCTCTATTTCGGATCTCTCCTTGACAAACTTGGTGTAGCGCTCCACAAACTCGATGCCCCACTGCGTGTGCTTCTCCAAGTTATCAAACTGATCCTGAGGTGGGAGAAAGGAGAGAAGAGACTCTGAAATTCCTCTAATTCAAGGTTATAACAAACACACAGTACGATCGATGTAGTCAAAAATAACTCCTCAAGAGCTGACATGTAACATTGTAGGTGAAGGAATTTATCCCTGCAGAAGTTCATTTAACCCAATAGGAGGTGTTTTACTGCAGAGGATTTTGCTGTGCAATATCTTTCGAAATTATATTAATAATAATCATTTTATTTGTATAGAAACTTTTCATTAAACAATGCAGCTGTTTTTAATGCTCGATTTTAATGTTACGGCACTTTCAAAATCGAAATCTGACAGAGTGAACATTTTTGTTAGACATGTAGAGTCTACAGTCCGAAAACATTTTTTAAACGGCATGCTACATGTCAGAGTAAATAAATAGTGTGTGTTACACGTTTGAATTGCTAGTCGTAATCTAGAGTGCGAGAAGCAGCATCAAGCTGTAGTTCTACTCACTTTAAGAGGTCATTGGCTCACGGCTCCTTTTTTTTTTTTATAGCTCTATTCCGCAGTGTAGCCAGAACTTATTAGGCTAAACGTCCCAAATTAGACATCCTCAAATGCAACACCAGTCTGGGAGGGTGAACATTTACGTTTACCTGACGCTTTTATCCAAAGCGACTTACAATTGAGACAGGATACAATTGAGAGTTAAGTGCCTTGCTCAAGGACCCAATGGCAGCTTGACAGTACCAGGACTTGAACTCACAACCTTCCGATCAGTAGCCCAAAGGTCTAACCACTGAGCCACCACTTCCATTTACTGGGTGAACATCAGTAAAAATGTCTTCCTTTGTATATGAAAGCCGCCACTTCATCGTTTCAAACTCCTCGCCAGTCTCAGCAGGCTCTGGGTGTAAGCGCTCACTCCTGACCACGCAGTTGCCCAACAGGGCTTGATGTTGCACATTGCACAGCTGGGACTCAAATAGGCACTCGAACTGAGGAGCAGTGATAAAGCACAGTTTTTTTTACTCATAGGCCTCCCGTGGATGTTTTTTCCACAGGAATTTGAAACCAGCCAGTGTTTTCTGGTCCCAGCAGTACTTCAAAACAAAGAGATTGAATAACACTGAGGCTATTTCTAAAGCATGACAATGGGCCAGAGATCATTTTACGATATACAGTATATAAGAAAAAAAAAAAAATTCAGCAAAAAGAAATGACACATTACACTCTTAGACAAAAGGTTCCATCTAGCACACTTAAGGGTTCTTCGGTTTGTTCCTCTGGGGCAACTCTTAAAGGTTCTATGTAGAACCCTATAAAAGAGGAAACCCCTTTAGAAAGCTAGAATCATTATCCAGCCAAAGAACCCTTCAGGACACTTTTTCCCCCCTAGAGTGTAGGGGAACACATAAGTAGCAGGGTAGAACTGTAGTGTATTGTGCACCATATTGGTCAAAACTGTGAATATAAATGAAAATACAAAAGTCATTTATGAAAAAAATAAAAGTCACATAGATTGATTTGTAATTGTATCGTGACTTTATTTCATCCTTGATATGTAATTATCCCTGTAAACACATTTATAAGACAATAGAGAGGTAAGAGTGGAAAGATACATTTATGCACATTAGTCATTTAACCCCATGACATGACTGGTATTTAACCCCAGACGGATGAATGGATATACAGTTTTAACCTTTCTTTCAAAACAAAAAACAACACAGTGTTGATAGATAAAAGAAAAAAAAAAGGATCTATTGATCTGTTGGAATGCTTATCATCTATTCAGAGTATTTGTTGAGAATTTTACTTTGCTGACTGCTTTTTGAGTTCATGGGAATACATCTTTAAGAAATAAATACAATTAATGTTTCACCTTGGAAATTCGTTTCAGCGAACAAGTGGTTGAAGCATCTCTTTGCTAATTAAAGCTTGTCCCATATACTCATACTCAGCAGTGATGGAGATTTGGACTATCATCAACTGGGCAGGACAAATTGTAAATGCGTTCTACTCTGTTCCACCGGTGTACTTTTTTTTTTTTTTGCTCTATTCCAGCTCCCACCAGACCTGTCAGCTATCCAGTGTTCTTGATTACAAAAAATGTGGACCGTCTAAAGATTGCCTTGGGAAACACTGCTCTACAACTTGTATACCATACCAGGGTGTTTGCTACCCAGGGTCAAGTCCAGGGGGTCCCTAGGTACAGTTCATTCAGTACTAAAAAAATGCTGCATTCACAAGAGACATCATGTGCACAGGGTGCGAAAATGTATACTTCCGATTTATTTTTTGAATGTGAATCCCTGATGATCTGGTGGTCACAAAAATGATGAGACTGCGATCCGAGCACGTGCGCCCGAAGACTCCGAGACCCGTCGCAGTGCCATCATCATGCTGTGGGCCTTTCAAATTGCCACACGCACAAAGAAAAGCACGAGGTTGAATTCTCCTCTAGCTTAAAACCCTGTGCAGATATGACCATGATCATCATCATCATCATCATTGAGATCTTGCGAGTCGGTCCATCACACGTGTGCAAGCAAACATGCAAAGCATCGTTACTGTGTTTTGCACGCGATATTTCCGTGCATAATACCCGATGATGCAGACACGCACCTGCCACGACTCTGAACAATACGAGAATATTTCTCGTGCCCTTCGCAGGCAGTTGGGGCCAGCATTAGCTACGGATTACTGCGCGCGCGGGTGAGCCACCGTGCTGGCTGGTACCCGAATGAACCACGACTGGTTAACCTTCGCTTCACTGCGTGCAAACATACGGATAGCAAATGAATGAATTCATGAAATGCAATCAGTTATTTATTTTTTTGTTGTTGTTGCATCGACGCATGTTAGTTAGTAAGCCCTAACGGCGCGCGCCGCATGCACGACTCCTGTGAAAAATGGGCGGACCGTTGACTGACCGAGCTAGGTAACGTTAGCACAGACCACTGACTCACCTGCTGATCACTGATGCACGCAATAACCTCGGTTTTGTTTCTGTAACCCTGCGATCCGTCCACCCACCCCCCATCATGATGCATTTCTTCCCAGTTTTAAGTGATTTGTCAGAGTGAGATGCGTTGCACGTACCCAGAGCTCGGTCCCCCAGCTGCAGCTCATGGTTTCGGGACAATTCCTCCGCGATAATCCTCTGCTGGAATGCATGGCTGGCTCGGAATAGATCGCAAAATTAAAAAGAAATAAGAAAAAAATCAAATGCTGATCCCGGGTTAAAAAATAAAAAAATAAAAATAAAAACACCGTCAAGGATGTGAACCTCGATCGGCGACGAGCGGACCCGTTTTCACCTCTGCATGCTGCCAATTGCGACGCGATACGAAGCTAATGTCCCTCCGTCTCTCGCTGCACCCTGCATTCATTCAGGCAACCGCTTGGGACAGTACACACAAGCCCGAGCATGATGCTGCCGGCTCGAAATAGCGCGAGCTTGTTCCAGAAAAACAACAACAACAACAACAACAACAACAATAACTGACTCGGACGGGAAATGCAGATTTTCGGTGCGCGCGCGCGCGCCCACGCCTGAAACGTCCACGTTTATAAAGTCACATTTCGGCAGTGATACGGTTACTTTCATCGGCTTGGGAAAATTGCTATGTTGGCGTACATTATAATGATAATGATTTCACTTTTAAAAATAATAATAATAATAATAATTTCGTTTCAATGTTTTGTATCGCGCACTTGATATAACGAACTGATTCGCGGTCGGTGAAAAGGCGCCATGCTTTTATTTTTGAAGGCGAATACGGCTGTATTCCAAATGCATTCCACAGTGGACACGAAGTGCCCTATAGAGAGTCCGAAACCCATTATTTCGTACCCTACGTAGTGCGCCTATATACGGTGTAAGGAGATGTTTGGAATTCAGGCCTGAAGAATATCGTGAGGAAAACTTCCTGTTGGCAACCAGGAGCAGCTTTTCGGTTTCTAGGCAGTTTTTTTTTTGCTTTGAACGCCGCGAGAATTCTTCGATAAACTGATAAATGATCTCATTAGTCCGATTACTCTAATATAAAAAAGATACCATATTTAAATTTTCGTTAACAACAATGTTAAATACTACATATCTATCGAAACATGTATACTAACCGTGGCTGGTTAGCGGGATGACAGGGTTGCCTTGCGACCGTAGTGTTGTTAACAAGCTAACGGGTTAGCAAGAGGGCTAGCTGGCTAGTTAGGGGTCGGGGGCAGATTTGTTTTTTTGGGGGAAAACGTCTTAGTTATTACGTCGGAAAAATGAGCGATCAACTCAAATTCATCGTGGAGCAGCTGAACCGAGAGCCTTTCAAGAAAAACTTTAACTTGATCACCTTTGACTCGCAGGAGCCGATGCAGCTTCTGCAGATGCTCAATGACGTTTTGGCCGAAATTGACTCCAAGGTGAGACAGCTTCAGATCCTTTCTTCATAGGCTTTGATTAGCTACTTAGTCCACCAAGCATCTGATTAAAATAAATAAATAAATTAATTAAAAATAATGCTTCTTTATTGTCACATATACATATACAAGTACAAGTACAGTACAGTGAAATCTGATTCTTCGCATATCCCAGCATGTTGGTAAGCTGGGGTCAGATGTAAAGAGGGGTAAAGATGACTGATTGTTGCAAATGCTGGCTATCTTGAAAAGTATATAACGGGAACCCCAGTAAAATGCCAACGTCACCGTGGAGCAAGTAAAAGTTGTGAGAACTGGAACAAAAAATAAATAAATCACTTTTGAAATGCACCCCTTATGCTTATATTTGACCTTTCCTACCGAAATCTTAAGGACATTCTATCATTTGTCCAGCCAATATTAGGGTGCTGTCACGCATAACTGCTTTTACTGTTATAAGATTTTACAGATTGATGATTTTTTTTCCCCTTCTTCTTTTATTTTTAAAACAGGGATGAAGACAGCCGGATCTTTTTCTTTTTTAGCTCGGTGTCATCAGTAAGGCTGAAATTAGAGTTAACTAACTTCTTGCTTTGTTCCTGATTCGTAACGCAAAAGATTGTCCTTTCTGATGTACAGCCAATAATGCAAAACCAACGAGTCATTTTTTCAAAGCGTAACTTTTTGTTTACGTTCAAGCCGTTTTTAATAACATAATATCATGTCATGTGATATCATTGGGCAAGTGGTGGCTCGGGGGTTAGGGCTCTGGGCTACTGCTCAGAAGGTCGTGGGTTCCGATCCAATCCACTTTTGTATGCCGTGAAAGTGGGCTTTGTTGACTGAAGAGGACGAAGCTCTTGCTCGTGAACACGGGACATAACTTGTCTTAAAGCATATTTAGCATAACTTGCAGAGAGTCGCTCAGTTATTGAGAAGATGTCAGTATCGGGTATCGGTCAAAACACCGAGCTCTGATATCGGTATCGTGTGGAAAATGGAAACGTGGGATTGTTGCATCCTTATCAACCTTATTGACCTTATCAACCAAGACGGATCATTCTGACCTCTTGAGCTGCACTTGCATGAAACGGCTGTAACGTACTGGTTTGATGAAACTGGATGAATGGAATTAGCGGCAGGGTGAAAAAAAAGTTCAATATTACACATGACATATTTACAGATTTCATACTGTACTTAGTGTTGAAGACTTTTTGTGTGATTTTCTGTTAAATACATTTTCCCATCATTATTGCTTTCCATCAAATAATTAACAATAAGTACTGAATGGCCATTTGACTGAAAACTGAAGAAACAAAAGGGTGCTCTCTGACTTTTGCACAGTACTGTATATGCATTTGCCGTCCCAGCTCACCATTAATGTTTAGGAAAGCAACACATTCTTAAAATGCTCCTTGTTTGTCTTCTTTGTTTTATTCACTTTCACTGGAATGCAGAGCTGAAATTAAAATGAGAAATTAATTAAAATGAATTGAATAGATCCCTTAAACAGATGATGGATTTCTGAAATGTAGGGAACAGCAGGAGGCATTTTGCCATGCAATATCCCAAACCTAGAGCTCCATTCTCAAAACTCTGAACTAAACCTTCCAAACAACACACTTACTGTATGATATTCAAGCAGCTCATTATATTACTCGCAAGATTCTCTATACAATGTTTTTCATTGGCATACAAGTCCCCTAATATTCAGTAGTATCAAGAACAGTCCAGTCAAGTGGTCACCAGCCAAGAAATACTTAAAAAAAAAAAAAAACTTTGTTCTCTCTGCATTAAAGAAGATGAATCTAGCTAGATGGAAAACCTTTAGGAAAAACTGCATTTTACCCCAAAACTGGGGTCATAACCCCGATTGAGACCGCCCCAACACTTCCCCCTCACAATCTGCTCCAGCGCTGCTCAGAATCCAAATGAATCTGTTGAGTGTACTATGAATGAGGGCGTGAGAGAATTTAAAAAAATAAAACGAGCACATAAATTGACTCTTGGAAACTTGACAGCTTGAACACAAGCTGCTAAAGAGCAATCAGTTGGGCTTGTGTGTGATTGCAGTTTCTCACAGGAACACGAAGCATAATTGTTTTAAACATAGCAATGAAAATAGTAGTGCGAATAGTACTATTTAAACGGGAACGAAGAATTTGCATGCATTAACACAGGGCACAGCATCTGAGTCTTATAGAGTCATGCAGATTCCTACATGGTTGTGTCACTGTCCAATTAACTCGAGACTGCAGGCTGTATGAAAGAGATTCAGTTCCATAAGAGAGCAGATGTCAGTCCCAGTCCTTCATTGCCCTTGCACTGCACAATTTAATGTCTTCCCTGCAGTGAAAACTTAATTATCGAGCTAATTATCAAGCCCTTAATGTGCTGAATAAAGGGTGGTAGACCATGGGAAACCCTTTCCCTGGAAGGCATTCAAGAGCGGGACTCACCGTCCAGCCGCCTCCATCCGTGCTCATGTCGCAGTAGACCTGGAAGCCTGACGGGAAGTGTATGGGAAAGACAGAGTAGATCCCATCTTCCCGCTGTCCACTGGCGTAGATATCACTGCAGTCTCTCGGTCGGGAGCCTGCGATGAAAAAAGAAAAAGAAAAGAAAGACAAGCCAATATTATCATTCATCATCATTCATCATCTTAACACAGCAGACACAACATGCGTCATCTTTCACATGCTGTCTACGCAGTGGCATCAGTCAGCCTGTAAAGAGAAAGGGCCTAAGGGAAGTCTTCAAAATGTAGAGCGGAGGGGCTCATTATGACCAGCTGGCCACTTTGAGATGGCAGAGGAATTGGGAGATCCATTACCATCTCCTCTGGCGCAGCCCCTGGGCCAGATGCTGCTGCGCACGGGAGCCCTCTGGAGAAGGTCTGCCTTTAGGACCCCCCTCTCGCTGCCAGGTTCCTCCTGCATGGAGTCGAGTGCGTCGCTCAATGTGTTCACAACCTTCATCATGTTGATCTGAGTTTCTGACAACAGCTGGAGTGAGAGAGGAAAAAAAACAGAAAAGAATCATTCAAGAGCTGTCGGTTTCATTCAGTCACAATACAAATCTACCTCATCCATTAAGTCTTCAGCGTGTAATATATAACTCTTTGATTCTTGCAGCCCGTTACAAACGGTACAATCCTGAAACGAAGGGACTCGGAGGAAGTACATGCGACGAGTTTATTAAACAAAGCCACAGCGCCAATCCAAAATTCAAGTTCTCAGTAGAGAAAAAGGCAAGACTTAAAACACAGAAAGAAACAATGCTGGAAGATGATTTCCAAAAACACAATGCAAAGGAGCAAAAAATTAGCGAATCAAACAGGAGTCCAAACCAGAGAGACAATCAGAATAATATCGGTTCAGGATGGCACTAGTAGGTCAGAAGAATTTATAGTCCTTGCTGATTGCACGTGATGACTAGTAGGGGAAAATAAATGGTACCGATCAGAAGGTGGAGAAAGCCAATCGCAGATTTTTCCTAAGGCGGGGCTGACAAATCTATCCTTAACTCCGCATTGCTTCCAAAACACCATGCCTTTACAGATACCGGACATTACTAAGCACTGTATTAAAGGTAGTCAGTGGTCAAATTGTAAAAGACATTCAAAGGGGGTTAGCTGTTTATTAACTAGCCGACTATTGTAATAGCTTAATTAATGAAACACTGCGTATTTAAACATTTGCATTTTCTCCGGACATCTTTCACTGGATAGCGCCAGCTGTCATGCCTGCTTTTTATCTTTCTAAAGAAAGTCCACCGGTGAAAAGCATGCATTTCTAATAGGGCTCCAATTAATTGAGTTATTATTGATCTCATTGGTCTGGAAACATAACACTGTGCTGAAAGATATAATTTAGTTTAGATGTAATTCGGCCAGCCTGAGGGGTTTGTAGTCAATTGGGAATGTTTAAACCATGATTGGACTGGAAACAGTCAATCCGATCTAACAACCCTGATTTCTAAATATCTTGTGCTCTGCGGATGCGCGTGTTACTTTATACCAATAATAACTTTACTGGTTTGACACCAAGATATACCGATTCATCCACTGCAACATGATGTGGAAGTCTTGATATGAAAGGGAATGGACAAAGGGGGGTGGCAGTTTTAAAAAGGGGGTGATTTTTGTAAGTTTTTTTTTTTTTTTTACTGGGGTGACAGCACCCCCTCGCATCCCCCCTCAAATTGAGCCCTGGGTATAGTTAGTGACTTAGAGGGAAAGTACCTTAAGCTAGCTGGTTTGAAACTCAAAATACAGCCCTGCCCTCCAGTGTTCACGCCAAAGCCACGACCCACAGACACATGTATTGCATGTAAGCACAACATGACTGATAAGTCAGTAGGACCGCCTCCCTGTCCTGATTGGTTGGATGTTGGTGGTTCGCCTAAAGCATCCACAGAGACCGGAGTTTTTCCTTTGAGCAGATCTAAGGAGAACTATATACAGTATATATAGTATATTGCAAAAAATGGTCTGACTTAAAAATCCCTGACCCCCTCCCATTAAAATAATATTTCACCCATACATGCTCATATAGGTATCATATAATATTGAATAAAAGCCATCGGGGACTTTCATATTAGGGATTTTTCCGATATTAACCAGCCACTACTGCCCTCTTGCCATTTCACACTGTTCTGAAATCTGAATGTCTGAGGTATTCGTATAAGCGGTGTTTTTACTTCATTACAGTGTTAGATGATGGCAACACTGAACCCTTTTACTTTCCCGGCAACTTTTTAAAGCCTTTCTTCTGCTGGACACTTTGGTGCTACAGTAAATTCTGACTCTAAATGATGTGGACTGAACTTCAGTGGAGTTTTACTATGTGGTTCTCATGCTTTTAACATCAGGCATCGTGATTCAGCTCTGCAGCAGAGCCTGTCGAAATCCCAGCCTCCAATTAGCAACACTTATCTCTGAAAGACCATCTCTGCTGCTTCCCCTTGACACATGAAAAAACCCAAAAGCCTCTAGAAGGGTGCGAACAAACGTGCAGTTCTTTTAAGGACTGTGTCTGTGTGTGTGTGTTAGTTGGAGCATGTGCAAATGCCGTGACTGGCAGCCTCTTTCCAAGCTCAGTGTTTTTGTGGCCATTGGTGCGGTTGACGATGATGCCAGCTGACGCACTGGTCACCTCATGAGCGGACTGTGGGGACACCAGCGCTCTCGGCTCTCAGCACAGATTTATCACACGCCATGAAATTGTACCCATACTCACTTATTCACTATATAGGGCAGAAGAAATTAATCAGTTGTACGCTAGACTTACAGTGCACTACTAATATTATAGTGAACTATCCAGGGAATATCATCCACTGAAAATTCAGACAACGCTTACCAAAAATAGTGCACTATATGGTTAAGAGGCAACTAATTCAGACTCATTATATACACATACAGACGGGTGAAAACAGCTTCAATGCGCCTTGGCATAGATTCTACAAGTCTCTGGAACTGTACTGGAAGAACTGATGGAGAACCGTTCTTCCAAAAGATATTCTCTCAATAGGTGTTTTGATGATGGTGGTAGAGAGCCGCTGTCTAACACGTCACTCCAAAATCTCCCATAGGTGTTCAATTGGGTCGAGAATCTGGTGACTGAAGGCCACAGCGTATGATTTACATCATTTTCATACTCATCAAACCCTTCAGTGACCACTCATGAACTGTGGATGGGAGGTTATTGTCATCCTGGAAGAGAGACCACTCCCATCAGGACGGAAATGTTTCATCATAGGATAAAGCTGATCAGTCAGAATAACTTTGTATTGATTTGCAGTGACCCTTCCCTCTAAGGGGACAAGTGGACACAAACCATGCCAGCAAAATGCCCCCCACAGCATAACAGGGGTCAGACCTATACCGTACGCCACACATGCACTCGCCCACTTGTCAAGAATATGGTGAAGGATGATGACTCATCTGACCATACCACTTTTTTCCACATTTCTGTAGACCAGTGCCTCTGGTTTTTGCACCACTGAACTCTCACCTGTGCTTTCGTCTTTGTAATGAGGAGTTTATGCACTGCAACCTGACTATAATATCCCTCTCTATGTACAGTAGTTGTCGACGGACTGTTCTTGCTGACAGTCTGATCGTGTCCTGCATTGACATTCTCAGTCACCTGAAGAACAGTTGCTCTTCTGTTTTTTCTCTACATCTCGCACTAATGCACGAGCATCACGGTCATTGAATGTGGGCTTTCAACCACAATTTCCAGCCCTATTACATTACATCTTCTTTTCTTGCCATCTTGATCCAAAATCAAGGCATTTTAAAATATGCCACAGAGCAGGGTAGGATGTTAATTTCTTAATTGTATCATGCAGAACATCTGTCTGGAAGCATCTGCACCCATTCAGAAAGTTTCACCCTTATGCTTCTCCATTCATTTATTCAGGTTTCTCTCTCTGTGTGTGTGTGTGTGTGTGTGTGTGTGTAGTTCATAAAGTATTAACTTTTTCCTCATTCCCTCATCAATCTGCAAAAATACTCCACAGTACACAGTATAAACAGGTTTTCACAGCGTTTTGCAAATTTAAAGACTGAAAAAAAAATCAATTAATAAATAATAAAACATTTAAAAAAAATTTTTTTAAATGAAATATCACATCTATACATGTATTCAGACCCTTTACTCAGTAATTTCAGGGCTGGACAAATCATAAATTAATTAGCCAGCCCAACGGGCAAGTGAAAGCTGCAATGTGCTTTCCCAGTTTCATGTTCTGGTTGCCTGGAAACCTAATCAACTCGGTTAAAAGTGTTGGCTAACGTAATTTAACGCAAAAGTGTGTCGAGCTAGAGCTAGTTAAGTGCATTAAAAAAGACTACGTGAAATAAGTGAGTATTTTATTACCGGGGACGGGACAACTCTGCATGGCCATAGTCCTCTCCCCATAATGTTTCTGATGTAGAATATTGTGTTCGTGCCCTCGACAAAAAGGCAACAAGTCTTTGGCTAACATGGCTATGAGCTGTGGTTTTCTCTCATCGCCTAGCGCGTAAAAAGACTTTATTCGAGTCTGATTACTTTCTGAATGCACTGTATACACTGAATATATAATTGACCAAACAATTAACAATTACGCTGAATTCATCAGATTATACCACAAGCCCAGTCATTTTGACTTACTACTGCTAGACTATTCAATGGAGTCGCGTGGTCTGAAAACCCCAGTTTGGAGTCCATGGAACCTGGTGACCACAATCGGTACAGCAAGTACAAAGAACTTAAAATAAAAAACACACACAATTACTGTAAAAAGTCTAACTTGTTTACATGCTCTCGTTAGTAAACTCATAGGTCATCCTGAAGCAAACAGCATACTCATTCTGTGGTGTGCATCTTTAAGTGCAGCATCAAAAACTGAAGTGGGATTCAGACATATTTCACTTATAATTCAGGTCTCAGCCCTGTGCTGGCCCTCTGTTGGCAGATAAAGCCTGCTTTGATTTCTGTTGCCCAGTATGCTCTGTAAATGGACTATCAACTTCACAGAGCAGGACAATTGTGGCGGCTGCTTCTGTGTGAACATTATTTAAAAGTAAGTTGGCATGCTGGTCGAGTTGTGACCATTAATCATAGACGTATTCAGAACTGTAGACTTCTGTATTATCGATAATCTCCCTAACACAGTGAGCATCTGAGTGTAGAACATGGCTCTCATTTTAAAAAGGGCTGATGCTTGCTGGAGAAAGAAAGATTAATGAACACAACAGCATTGGAGGAAATGGAATAGATCAACCAAAACTTTCAACATGAATGATTATAAGCCTAGGAAGAGAAGTCTATAGTCTCTTATTACCAAATGTCACAGGGAAACAGGAAATTATGGGGATTAATAGATGACATTTTGAGTCATTACTGAGATGTTGGTTTTTTTTGTGAGCATGAGTGGATATGTTGGGTATTTTATTTCAACAAGACATGGTGGCAGTGGTAGCTCAGTGGTTAGGGCACTGGGCTACTGATCAGAAAGTTGTGTGTTCAAGCCTCAACACTGCCAAGCTGCCACTGTTGGGCCTTTGAGCAAGGCCCTTAACCCTCCCTGCTCCAGGGGTGCTGTATCATGGCTGACCCTGTGCTCTGACCCCAGTTTACCAACATGCTGGGATATGCAAAGAATGAATTTCACTCTACTTGTATATGTGACAATAAATAGCATTTTATTCTATGTTGCTGGTGGGGAAAAAGAAGATCAGGAAGTAGTTAGATTATCAAGGGTTTCATGTGTGTGTCAACTGAAGATTGCAAAGTAAAGGTACTGTACTTTGATAAGGTGCTGAGATTGAGTAATCTTGAGCGGCTAAATTTTGAACAATCCATAGTTTATGGGGAAACTTAAAAGCTTTTGCTCAACAAAGCAGCTTTACAGAACTCCAGGTCTAGACCACTAATGAGAGAGCTGACAGCCTGAAAGCAAATCTCCATAAGAACATTAGAAAGGATCCTTGAGAGGAACTGAGACTGAAACAGGGGGGATTCATTCTTCTCTGGTTGACACCAAATAGTGGGAGTACAGTAGGAAGAGTCCAAGTACAGAGTACAAGAGTTACAAATGTTCTAAATTCTATAAATTATAAGTTATAAATGTTTTATGACCTATATAGGGAAAATTTAAATGTTTGAAGTGTTTGTTTGCTTACTTATTTGTTTTTGCTGCAGGTCCAGGAAGCTCTTGAGGAGGCCCCGAACGACCCTGGAAGAGCAGACAAATGCGAGCTCAGATCAGACTCACGAGGATGGAGAGCGCAGGAATTGGACAGCTCGCGTGAATTGTGGGATGGCGAGGATGAGTTTTCGGCTCTGTTGGGGGTGGAGCATGTTTACACAGGCTGGAATGTAGAAAATGGACCAAAGGAGCCGGATTGTAAAGCACAGCGAGGAGTGACGGACACACACTGCGATGAGCAGGAAATACAACGCAACGACACACTTAACACAGAGACAGAGGAACTGAACACTTATCACATAAACACACATCGTGGAGAGCGCACAGAGGAAACGAGGGAAAGGCACTACACCAACGCCCCCAACACAGAGGAACTTAACACACAACTTGTAAACACACACGGCACAGCCACAGAAGGACTGAATACACAACATGTAAGCACAGCGGTAAAGCATACAGAACACACCACCACAAACAACACAGAGGAACTGAAAACACAAGACACAAACACACACAGCACAGACAGAAAAATTACAGAGCCTACAGGTGAAGACGGCACAGAAACACACAGCAAAGAGAGCACAAGTTTACAAAGTACTGAGAAAAAAGCTGAAAATATAGCAAGGTTACTTAGTAAAGACAAGACTGATACACACAATACAGAAGCAGAAAACAAAGACTGTACCAACAGAGCAGAGGGAGAAAGAAAGGACAACAGTGAAGCAAACAGCTCTGAAGTGAAAGACTGTGGAGATACACATAGTAGACATGCACATCACAAAGTCAACACTTATTTACAAAGGACAGATGTGTTTAGTTTAAACGGCTCTGGAAAGCATAATGTACACAGCGCAAGCATATGTAGCTCAGAGATTCACGAAAGTATCAACAGTAACATAACTACACACCTTGATAGGTTACACATTGCAGATGCCAAACCCACATGCAGATCAGAAATACACTCGTCTGACAGCAGAGAGGTAGAAATCAACGATACGGGTGCGCAAAGCTGCTATCAAGACTCACATTCTCAAGAAACGTTTGGCATTCCATTCAAGGACATAAGTAAGACGGAAGGCACAAAACACCACCAGCAAAGGCATTCCACCAAATCAGAAACACACAATTCAGGATGCGAGAACCTCAAACACAAGTCACAACCCTCTCAGGCTTATATATGCTACGCAAAAACAAGCATTTGCACTCAAATTAGAGACGAATCAGATGAACATGGCTTACTGAGCAGGAGTGAACAGAATCAAATTCATCGCAACACAGAAAAGAGCAACGCTTACTCTTTGTACAGACATGACTTAGTTATTCAAGCAGAGGAGAGGTTAGCAACGAATGAGAGCACGGACGCTACAGAAACACACACCAGTGCAACAGGAAAGCCGCTGAATACAGCCGTGCACTGTGAAGACACTCTGATTGTTTTCGCAACGGGATCTTGCAGAGACCGTAAGCTGGCGGACATAGCATCATCCAGAACTGAGGAATACTGCTCAAGTGCACAAACACACCTTAACGCCTGTGATGGTGGCACAAAGCCTCATGACACGTTGTCTATATCAGGTATCCGCTCATGTGCTACATCGGCAGTGTATTTGGGAACTGAATCTGTGAACTCTTCAGGGTCTGCAAAGGAGGCTGGACTTCCTCCCACCTTAAACAGCAACCTGTTGACTAGTCATTATGAAGAGACGGAGGATATAGCTGCAGAGACGGACCCTTCTGCATCACACACTGAAACAGAAAGCGAACAAAAAAAAAATCCACAACAGCAGCAGCAGGACTCAGAGCCCAAGTTCCTGCCCTGCTCCAGAGACGACGAGGATGTTAACGAAATCTTCCGCCTAAAATCGCAGGTCTCAGAAGAGCAAATCCAAGTCACTGTGTCAGAGAAAAATGAGTCCACACTTCCTTCTACCGAATGGTTTAAACAGTTCCTGACTGGAGAAGAGAGAATAAACAGATTCGAGAAGGTTTGGGAGGATTCTTCCTCTCGATGTACCCCCTCACTGCAACCTGGGTCTGTGGAAACACTTTCAGAAGGCATCGCCCTCCTCCAAATACACAGCGAGTGCAAGGTTATTAACTCCCATAGCCCAGAGCTCCTAATATCCTCCGGTCATTCCTCAGAGAGATCATGTTACTCCCTTTCTACAGAGGAGAAGGTGGAGGATCGAAGCCAGGAACTGACAAGGTCTGAGGAAGTGGAAGACAGCCATGGACAGAGTGTAGAAGAAGCGCTTCATCCACTGCAGTCAGACGAGCTGAGCCAATCTGCTGATGTTAATAAATGCTGCCTGACTGGGAATAGGACAGATAAATGTGTCCCATCAAAGCCTGTTGAAACACTGCGTGAGCAGTGTGTTGATACCTTGGAGAATCACACACTGGTTATTGATTTGAAGCACAAGAGGAATATATCTTCTCACGGGAATGTCGCTGAGATTCCATTTCCGGAAACTAGCTCTATTAAGACAGTTAAAGACTCCCAATATAGCTTTGTAGAAAAGGACAATCCTCAATCAGATCAGCTTGTGCCTTGTTGGAACCTCCCTGTATCCACTAACTCTGCCTCGGAAAAGTCTGCAGAGGCCAAAGAAGATGTATGTGTTGAGAGCTGTTTCTCCTCAGTCGGTGATCGGTGGCTGGAACCTTTTCCTGATAGTCCAGAAAGTGATTCTGAGGATAGCAACCCAACAAACTCCCTCGCTCAAGACAAATCCAATTGCCTGACATTTGACCAGCACCAGGGAACGCTTCAGCGGGGCTTGGTCAACTTGAATGGTCTAAATAATCTGTGTCCTGTGGACTGGAGCAGTGAGGATTCGGCTGTCTCTGGGCTAGGCGAAGATTTGGAGAGCATTCACTGTGATTTCTACCTACCACAGGTGGAAAACCTTGAGCAACTTCCACTGAAAGACTACTTTGATAACAATAAATGTTTACAGTCTGAATGTAAGATAACCAACAATAACTTGCACAATGTCCAAAAGAGTCGCATAGACTCAGAACATCACACTGGCACACATCTGATACAGTCAGTTCCTGATGAACTTGGTCAGTTTACACATACCGGATGGTGCAAAGATATTAACCACACACATATACAAACTTCCCACTGCACTGACTGCATACAAGATACTGAGTTAGACTCTTCCAGCGCTCAGACACACCAGTCACGTATTGATGTCCTTAAAGCTTCAGCTGGTTATCTGGAGGCACAGAATCCTCTCAAGCAGGAAGAGCTCTCTCGCTCTGCCCATTCTTCTTCTGACTGGACCCAAACCCATGACAGCATCAGAAGCGGTGCAGAAAAAGAGGACAGTTCATCAACATTTTCTGGAGTGAAGACAATACGATACAACCAATCTGAGGGAGGGCTTGTCCTGCTGTCCTCTCGAAGCCTGGAGACTATCCCAGAGACAGACTGCTCCCTGGATAACCTTCCTAATCCTGATGATGATGACAAGGAAACAGAAACTGAGAAGTTTGGAAGTGAAAAAATGAAACCTTCAGAGTCAGACATCCTCGGGGTATCCTCCTGTGAGCACAGTTTGTCTGTATGCACAGGTAACTCTTATAACACAAAACCCTAAAAGAGCAAAAAATAACTAATCCTGTTGTTAAATTTGAGTGTAGTCTATTACATGTGTTGTGGTATTTTAGCCCTGATTAATGGCATTTTCTCACTTATAAGTTTATTCATCTAGTCCAAATCAGAGTGAAATTGATACTTTTGGTTCATTTTCTATTTGGTTTCACACTGCACAAATTTAGGCAGTGCAGAAAATCTGTTGTTGTGGGAAGGTGCAGGGCTGTAAACTTATCACCAAAATTATTTTATTCATTGGTCACTATCTGCAATTGAATTGAATTGTGTTCTCGATGCAATCAAACCCCATTAGGGTTTGCTTGGTAGTGGCTCCAGACCACCTCATGCAAGTGGTCTTGGACCGGTTGTTTTTGTCTGCACCCAAGTGCAATTGCTGTGTTTACAACTGCCCAAACAAACTGCACCAAGGGGGTAAACCAAGGGGGTACCAGGGTTTTATTCAAATGGTTTAAATACTGCATATGTGAAAGCATGACATAGTATTGTTCTAGCTAATAAAATATCATTGACCCTCAAATGGTAAAACCTTGACAACACTCATAGGCTTTTACTTCTCAACTTTATTTTAGTCAAATAGTTAAATCAATAACTCATTAACGCCTTCTCCACAACATGCTTTATTTCCCAGCTATAATAATTACCTTAATTTGTAGATGCTCAAATAAGTATTTTGCATATCAGCCAATTAGTAGTACAATGTATTATAACAGAGAAATAATTAACCACAACTAAGCACTGAAATCATATTAAAGGTTGTGTTGTTTTGAACACCAGGAGAGTCTGAGGACCAGTTGTGCCCTGCTACCTCAGACCCAAATGAGGTCGGGTCCCTGCAGAATGACGAGGCCATGCCAGTCAAGTGTCCATTCACAGCATCCTTAGAACAGGACACGAGCAGCATCAACAGTGAGGACCAAGAGGAGCAGCGATCTCCTCTTGCTGGTCTTAGTGTGAAATCACACCAACACATAAAAAGTAAAGCTAAGGCATCCAAATTCTCAGTTTTCGCCAAAATGCCCTCGTTCAGACGAGGAAAGAGTGTGGCAAGAGATGAGAGGGTAAGTAAGGGGGAAATTTCACTCAGGGACTCACAGGAGAGAGGGGAGGACCTGCTTTTCTATAGGAGTCATTTGACCCAGGATGCAGGACGAGACTCGGAGAGTCAGCCTGACAACTCGGACGATGACGTCTTCTACAAAGGCGAGGCTGTTAACAAGCAACCAGTGGCCCAGATAGATACAGAGGAGGAAGAGGAGGAGGAGCATTGCTTTGGTTGTGTCCAGGGGACAGGGTACATGGAGGTGGGCTTGGAGACTCCACAACATACACAGAGCACAGGCAGTGAATGCTCAAGCTACAGGAGGAGCAGGAGCACGGAAGGCTTAAGCTTTCGCTTGCGTTTTGCCCAGGCCCACAAGTCTCTGTCCAGCTTATTTGAGTCTCGTTCCATGGACAAGTACATTGAGTGTCCGGACACAGAAGAAACGCGGACCAAACCTTCATGGAGGAAGCAGAAACAGGCGAAGGAGGTGGATCTTCTAAGGCGTACAATGTCTGCACCGGACACGGAAAAGGACGGAGCTAAAGCCACCCAGCGCCACACCGACCCGCTTATCAAGCGTGGTATCTTGCGAGATGGAGTTGGCGGATCCCTGCAGGGCAGTAAATCAGATGGGCGCAATAGAAAGTGCTTGTCAAGTCCCTTCACTGAATCTGGCCACCTGTCATCTGACGATTCCTCAGAGGCTCCTCCTTCTGGTGACTCTGGTCCCCTCTCACCAATGGCCATGCTATCTAATCAGCTGTCTCCGTCCTGTTCCAAAATCCCACCAGACACCAGTGAAAACCCAGAAACGCCCATGAGACCAATGAGTCCCAAACCGAGCAGCCCAAGGTCTGCAGGGCAGAAACGGGCATTCCGTTACCCCTCGTCACGGGCGAACACTCTTTCTCTGATTATTCTCGGACAAAGTGTTAGTGTTTCAGATCCCCCTGAAAGACCCAGGTCCCTCAAACCCAAAGTGGGCCGTCAGGGTTCTCTCAGCCCACTGGGCACCATCTGCCACTCGGATGATGGCAGCGTAGATGGCCTGTCTCCCATCAGCATCATTACCTTTATGACTGCCAATGAATTTGAGGTGAGTCTCATTTTTATGTGTGCTTCTCAGTGATACCCTATTTGTTTGTTACTGCTTTTGCCACGTCAGAGGACGTCACTACCATGTTAGTGTCATTGCTGTGCTAGGAATGGTCCAGCATCCAAATAATATCTAGTCAGCGGTGGTCCTATGGTGGTCCATTTAAATTTATGGTAGAGGGCAGCTGACACATTGTGCAGAGCAACAGATAAGCTACTGTCAGTAACTGTACACCTAACGTGTCAATGAGTGTAAATACAAGGACGAGGTACCAAAGAACTGGAAATTCAGTGTCGTTGCACCAATTAGCCATACCTCAGCTAAAAGAATCCTATTAGCTAGTAGTACCCTTTTGCCATACCCTGTGTTAGTGTGTCCTAATCCTGGCCCTGGAGTAAACCATAAACTGAAGATTTTAGTGTTGTTTGTGCTCTAACATATCTGGCTCAACTCATCAACTCACAAGCTCATCTTCATGAAGGAAAAACGGGTGAGTTAGAGCAGGAAAATTTTCAAATGTATAGTGGAGGAAGACTACAAGACAAGAATTAGGAAACAGTTGTGAGATATTATGCACTCATTTTGAGACCAAGGTTGTATTAAGAAGCAGGATGATTGGCAATGTCATAAAAATCATCTATGCCCTTGTTTGTCTGTTATGGACTACATAGTAAATGCTAACTGGATGTATATACTGTATCTATATGGCATTTCCAATGTTGTGTACTCTCTGAGAGTAATGTAGGCATTTAATAATTGATTCTGAAGATGGATATATATTTATAGTATAGTCGTAAATAAGGTTAAAAGTTTGAAACTGGTGATTAAATCTTTCAATTATGATTTCAGCTGAAACACATGTCTATCAAGTTTAAGTTCAAGTAGGTTTTTATTGTCATTTCTCCATATACCTCGTATACATTGAAATGAAATGTCGTTTCT
>JAOUQW010000042.1:3939162-3953535 GCA_028565825.1 Olivaichthys viedmensis | reverse complement strand
GAAAATCGTGATATCAGGGCTGGGTGATGTGATTATATAATATTGATATGGTGATAGATTACATCACAATACACTGAGTATCGCAGGTATCGTCACTATCACTATTTTATCTATAACACTGACAGACCCCACTGTTACAGTAACGAGTAGCTGATTCGACATCAAAATTTATTTTTAAAGCCGAGTTTTTCACAGGTCTGTTAAATGTTGTTTTGCTTGCACTTTAGCAAACCTAAATATTGTGATATGATATTTTTGCCATATCACCTACCGCTACTTAATATGCTATGTGAAGTAAGCATCAAAACAAGTGGACATGTCTGCCGGAAGCATTCATTTTGATCCACATAAGTAAAATACTGGGATTCTGTTCTGTGATTGTACCTTCTTCCTGCCCTTGATACAGGAAGGTCTGCGCTCAGCGGGACTGTGAAGAGACAGGAGAAATGGGAAGGAGAGCGAGGAGGAGACAGGGAATTTCTCAATGGACTGTGTCAGTGTGAATTAACCAAAGAGCTGTCAGCACAGTCAGGACTATAGAAAAGGGGGCTTGTGGGGTCAAGGTGGTATGCCAGCTCCTGTGTGACAAGATACATAGTTTCTTTTCAGCCACTGGAAGATTACAGGTTACTATAGTTCCCCTTAGGCTCCACTCAAGCATTCAGTTAATCTGCTCAGCATCAGTTAAAGGCTGGCACTGATCTGAGTTGGATAAAGATTGTGTTGAGAAAACCGGGGAGGAGAGTTTCACAAAAGCAGGGCACCTCCGGCTTTGATGTCGTCTTCAGAGAGAATGTAGGCTGAGCGAGAGCCTCTGTGTGCTGTTGGATAAATAGACTGACATGGTCGGTGACACTGCTGTGGAGAGGGGCAGCACTGACAAGCCAGAATTAGCCGATGTGTTTCTCTCTCGCTCTCTCCTTTTCCTTCTCTCTCACACACACAGACACACATGCACATGCACACACAGAGACACACACACACGCACACATCAACATATAAAGCAACCGCTTGCTAGCTTCTTAACTTCAATAAAAGGGTTAGCTAGCTGTCACATCAAAGAGCTAACTGACTAACAACAGCTAGCTAATTACATTTGCTGACATTAGCCAGCTAGCTAAATTTAACCATGGCAACAACTTCTGGCAAACAGTGAACAAAAATATGAAAACTGTAAAGTTAGTTCCAACATCGGCAGTTAGCTTACATTTGTAAAGAGCCACACTGTTTATTTATTTTTTTACTTCTATGGAACTCTGTTACACACAAACATCTCAAGCACACCTAATTGCTAATCCTGGAGCAATTGCTTGTTAGCATTAAAGCAGTGAATATAACGTAACTTATTTATATTTATAAATGACAACGGTTTTGTCCACACATTTTTTTCTTCTTCCAAACGTTCACATGAAACCCAGATTTGGTGAACAGAATTCTGGGATTCATCTTCTCAGGGACAGATACGATGCTGCCTTAACATTTAACCAAAATAGGGAATATTAGATGACAGCTGTGTCAGGTTCGGGTTCGGGGGTGTGGACACAAGCGCGAGGCTTCTCCTTTTCCTTTTAAACATATTTATTTTAACAAAACAAAGACCGGGTTTACAGACATAAAACAAACGCCGCGATAGGCGATGCTCACGAAAACATAAACGGACATGGACAACGAGAGACAACACAGGACGGAAACAAGCGGGTATTTAAGCACTTAATCATTAAGAGACGAACAAGGAACAGCTGGGGACATTAAAGAGCACTCACGTGACAAAGACAAGGAAACAAAAACACAAGCGCGTGGCGGCCGTCGCCATGGCGACCGCCACGCTATATCCCGCGCCGTAGCCGCGCGCGTGACAAGCTGTCCCTTTATGCTAAGAAAGGCTGCCTATCTAGGACGTCTCCTCCCAGAAGGAGGACAATATGTTGAATATTGAATATCACAAAATCGTATAACTAATAATTGGCCAAGTAGAATAACGAATCTGAGACTTAACCTAAAGTAACAGCTCGGCCAAACATGCTAATGTGCCTACCAGTGAATGGCCACCAATTAATATGACGTCTCTTGCCTAATGCTAATTGGTGTGTAATCACTCATAACTGACTAGCTGTTGTTAGTCAGTTAGCTCTTCGATGCGACAGCAAGCTAACATTAGCATTAGCAATGTAGGTCCCATTCATTTAATTGCAATTGCCTGCAGACGGTTGGTTCTACCTCAGACCATTGACTCACGATTGCGCGATTAATTTTGCTCTTTTTTTTGCGTTCAAATAGTCTTGTGTCACCGTGTTTATAGAAAGATTTCACATGAACGGCCCACTCTTGTGGAATTGACGACTTTGGAAGTCAAAAAGTCAAAATGAACTTCAAGTTCACAAGTTGTAATGCAATGTTGTTGATTCTCAATATGATGGAACTGCTGGAACTTTGGTTAACAGTCAAAGCTAAGTGTAATTACAGTGTAATTTTAGTCGTACAAAGTCTTTCCCTTATTTTTTTTACTGACACATCTGAGGGAAATGTTGACGTTTCTGACAGTTCTGTCTCGTTTCCATGGTGACTGTGTCTTTATATTGTCCGTATTTAGGATATACATTTGACTCAGCATCTCATGTCGAAAGCACATACTCACAAGCTCCATTTAAACGCATTATTATTTTAATGTCCGACCCCAGGTCATTCATTTTGCTGGCTGAGAACCGTCTCTTTTGCGGTGAAAAGGTGCAGAACGGTTCCAGATTAGTGTGTGTGTGGCACTGTAAGTCAGATCTGAGTCATTCCTCAAACACACCTCTCTCTGTCTCACACACACACACACAAGAACTTTGTTCTTCACTTCAAGAACTAGAGACAGCTATAACTGACACACACTATAAGCTATAACACACACACACACACAGATACACACAGAGCTACATGCTCTCACTTTAGTTTAATGCTTTGTGTTGTGGTTGTTAAAGTAATCCAGTGTGTCAGTCCGTTCCAGCTGAAACAGACAGTCTCAGTATTGATTTTCCGTCTTTTTAGCATGAACAAAGATGTCAATCAATGATGCTCCAATGACATCAGAGCAAACCGTCCTGACACACATTTCTACAGCGAGGTGAATAATAGAACATCATTCTTATAAAACTAGCATTTTTTTCCCCTACCAAAAGCCAGGCCTGATTTCAGTGTTACCCCTGTGTGATCTACAGTATATTTACTGATCTGATGTAGGTATTACAGTATAACTACTAATTATCCTCAACATTATTATCATCATTATTATCATTATCTTAGAACAGGTGGACTATAACCACACTGCACAACACCATCATCTACACAACACTGATTATTTCACCACATTTATTTTATCTGATTGTATTATTATATATATTGTATTAACTGTATTGTAATACAGTTTCCTTTACAGCATCCATCTGTCTGTCTATTTATCCATTTGTCCATCCATCCATCTATCCATTCATCCAACCATCCATCCGTCCATCCGTACATCCATCCATCCATCCATCCATCCGTCCATCCATCCGTACATCCATCCATCTGTCCTTCCACCTGTCCATCCATCCGTCCTTCCATCCATCCGTCCATCCACCCATGCATCCATCCATCCGTCCTTCTATCTGTCCATCCATCCATCCGTACATCCATCCATTCATCCATACATCCGTCCATCCATCCGCCTGTCCATCCATCCATCCATCCGTCCGTCCTCCTGTCTATCCATCTGTCCGTCCTTCCATCCGTCCATCTATTCGTCCATCCATCCGTCAATCCATCTGTCGTCCATTCATCTGTACATCCATCCATCCACACATCCGCCTGTCCAGCCATCTGTCCATCCTTCCATCCATATGCCTGTCCATCCATCCATCTGTCTATCCATCAATCAATCCATCCATCCATCCAGTCATCCTTTCATACATTCATACATCCATCCATCAAACTCACCATTCATCCACCCATCCATCCCTGTCTGTCCATCTACATATCCATGTATCTAACCGTCATCTATCTATTGCTCCATGTATCTACATATCTATCTGTATGTATTCATCCATCTACCCATCCATCCATCTACACTATCTATTCAGGTATCCATGTATTTATTTATTTGTATTTGATTGGTGTTTCACCCATCTATCCATCCATTTGTTCATCAGTCTGTTTATGTATCTACTACCAGCCTCATGTGGGTTATTTAGAAACTGTAATGGGCCACAATGGAGCTGGTGGTCGTGTGTCTGAGCTAATCCTGTGTGTTAAAGTGGTGTGATGAAGGAGCTCCACAGGATCACTGTATCAGAGAATAAACACACACACACACACACACACACACACAGTGCAGAGAATTCTACCCTACAACAGGAAGGCGAATGTGGAATGTGATGATGACAGAATGTCCCTCTATCCCTCCCCTCGCAGTGAGCGTCCCATTACGACACGCTTATGAACAAACGTTCCTTCACATGGTGGCCTGTGAAACAGAGGGTAAAAATAAGCCCATGTGAGGCTCCGTTGTTGTGAAGAGAGGCTAAACAGAGAAAGCCTGCACTGTTGGAGCAAACCACAGACAGCCGGAACTAAATACCAGCCTAAAAAAAGAAGGGGTGAAACGGGATGAGATGTGTGATGGGGTTTGTGCTCGTCTCCCAGCGTTCCCCTGTTTAGGCAAAAACATTCCAGACACACTGACATCGCCGTCTTGGGAAAAAGGCGAAAGAAAGGGGAAAATAGTGTCGATTTCATGGTGTGAAGTGTTATTGGAATGTGGCCGATAGTGCAGCTTGTCTCAGCTCAGTCAGATGAGTGCTGAAGGTTAAACTCTTCTACCCAAGTCATAAGGTCACTGTAGCTCAAATACATGAAATAAAACTAGAGGAGTTGACTGCCACTGTTGCAACAGAAACAAATATGGCCGTCACAACAACCTAGGACATGCTAGCAAACTCAACGCACAGTATAGGGACTTATACACACGAACACACACCACACAATCTGATCAGATTTCACACACTTATTTTTTCTTCACACTCAAGCTGTGTCTCCAATCCCTTAGTTCTTTACTATTCTAGTCATAGCCATGCCATGTAAAAAGTACAGATTAGCTTTTAACACTATCCTGTCCCATCATGCACCACAAAACAGAAGGGGGGGTTAATGGATAAAACTGACATGGCTACCGATGACGGTGGTGGAAAGTTTGTCTCCGTGTCAAAAACTAGGAGGAGCAAGGACCAATTTAAGATGATATCTTGATTTGGGGGAGGCGTTAAGCATATTTAAGATGCAGAGGAGGAGCTAGGCATATGTAAGGTGTGATATGTTAATCTGGGGGAGGAGCTAGGAGTATTAAATGTTTGATATGTTAATCTGGGGGAGGTGCTAGGAATATTTAAGGTGATGTCTTGATTTAGGGCAATAAGACAATATAATGTCATATCTTGATTTGGGGGAGGTACCAGGCATATTTAAGGCAATGTTGTGATTTGAGAAAGAGCAAGGTGTACTTAAGGTGATATCTTAATTTGGTGGAGGAGCCTCGCCTATTTAAGGTGAGATTTTTTATTTTGGGAAGGAGCTAGGTATATTTAAGGTAATATTTTGTATTTTAGGCATATTTAAAGCAAAAACCTTGATTTGGGGGAAGAGCTCAGACTATTTGGGGGAGGGGCTGCATGGTTATATCTTTTATTTGGGGAGGAGCTTAGCCTGCTTAAGGTGATATCTTGCTTTGTGGGAGGAGCTTAGCCTATTTAAGGTGATATCTTTATTTGGGGGGGAAGAGCTTAGCCTACTTTAATTTTATTGCCTCTCTTGGTCGCATCTTGGGAACAAAGATGGGACCAAAAACCTTTAATTTTTTTTGGAGCATGGCTTTGTATTGTATGACCTCCACCCAATTTTGTAGTCCCCCTCTCACAATGTAAAAAAAAAAAAAAAAAACGAACAAAAATAAATGTGCAGGACAATAAACAGCTGCCTTGCTTTCACCAAGCCTGGTTCAGTGTGTAAAAGTGGGTCAGGTAGGCCGGTGTAGCATAATGCTGCAGGGTGTGGAAGAATCGCTGTGCTCCCCGAGGTAGGGAAGGAATGCAGTTTGCTCTGAGTCTATTCATCAATAACAACAAAAGCAGACCTTTCCACACTTTAGCAAAGGTGCATCAAACACACACACACACACACACACTTCAAAGCCACCACAATAAACAGAAGTGCTTTTGAACAGTGAAATATTTCGGCCCTGCAAGTGTTTCACTTTTCAATCACTGTCTGACCTTTACCACCACTCACCGAGTGACAACACACTCATGCAGGCCACAGAGTGTGTGCACACATTTACACACATTTAATTATCCTTAAATCAGTATTTTTTAGGTTTAGGTATTTTTTATTCTATAGATAGTAGATGAGTGATAAATGAAGATGCAGTAAAAACTGTAGCGTAGTTTTCAGAAAAACAGGACGTTTTAGAACAAAAGTGCAAGGAAACAGACATAATTTCCTCATAAATATGCATATTTCAGAATCAGCGAATTAAAGTCCTGTACAAATTAAATCTGTAATCGCTTTCTAATAAGGGTTAAAGAAGGTCGTGTGGGCCATAACATTAAGTACGAAGACCATATAACTGTCTTGTGTTGTATTTACTCGATTATTTTTACTATTTTAATTTTTTAATTCTTATTGTATGTTTTTATGCCACAAATTGCCTTTCGGGCATAATTAAAGATTTTACTGAATTGATTGAATCCTTACAGTGTAAAGTGGGCAGGGCTAATCTTGGGTAAGGCTTGACTAAGCTTCACCCTCACCAATCAGAAGACTGGTGTCGCTCGTCCCTCGCACACGACTTTTATCAAAACTATGCTATTGAACGGTCTCTTTAAATCTGAGCAAACTGGTTAGCCAAAGCTAACCTAGTTGGTGAAAGCTAATTTAGCAAGAATAAGCTAACCTTACACACAGCACACCCCTTGCAGATCAGGGGTTTTAAACTGGTTTCTTGTTTCTTCTTATTTTTCAAATGGTCTTTTAACATTTTTTAAATGTTTGTTTCTTCTTATTATTCTTATTAATAGCTTGAACTGTTTTATTTATTGTACAGTGCAACCGGCTTCTTTACGCATATGACAATAAAGAACTTGAACACCAAACCCTACACACTGACCCGAGACAGGATAAGACTGGGGAATAAGTGACCAACAGGGGCTCTCTGGCAGTCCTGGGATTTTATAGACTGTGTTCAAATCCCAGGACTGTCAGTATGCATCACTTGTAGGTCGCCTAGAATGAAAACATCTACCAAAGCAATAAATGTAAATTCAACTGTATGGGAAATGAAGAGGGGAGTTAATAAAAAAAATTATTAAATGGTTCTCCTCAGAAAATTTCTTGTTTTGAAAGGTTCTGGTGAGAGATGAGGAGTTTTAACCCTGGAATTCTAGGGACTTTTTCAAGAAATACTAATATTTTAAACCATTCAAATACAAAAGAAATCACTAAAAATAGCCCAGGAACATCTCTACACCTCCACCTTCATAAAGAACATAATGATCTAGACAAACATGAAACACATGGCCAATGGCGGCCGTCACCATGGCAACCGGCACGCGCCGCCCGCTAGGGGGTCCCACGACGGGGAAACCGTGACAGATCTATGAATATGCATGAATATGTGAATAAGAAATTACTACATTTCCTACATTACAGTAACAAAAGCATTGTTGATGAAGACCGTAACCACACACGCCCAAACTCTTTCCATCTATAGAGGATCAGACGAGTGCAGAGGTCAGAAGAACATCAGAAGAACACACCTATAGATCTGATGTCCTGATCTCACTTTCGTCCTTATGAGACCCTCATAAGTGTGTGTGTGTTCTGCATAAGGAGATATCCCATGACTCATTTTCCACAAAAACCAGAGCTGATGAAAGTTTATGTTTAAATTTCTGACTTCTCTGAATCATTTGTATCCTGGCAATACTGTACACAAAGCCTTGCCCTCAAATTTATTTCCCTAGTTTTTAAATGAAATAATTTGAATTATGGGTAAGCCGCCAAAGCCCCGAGCAGCTCATCGCAGTCTCATTCACCGTGAAGTTTCCTCAGTCTCACTCATTTCTTCCCTTGCCATGGCTAGGTCACACGTTTACTGGAGTGTAGGCCTGCTAACTCTGGTGGTGAAAACTACGCACACGGGGAAACATCTGCCAAAACATCTGTCCACGTTCTCTAAACTGCTCTTTCCTTAATACAGCAACTATGAGTCACAAGCAACCACAGTTTCTTTTGTTTTTGTTTTTTTCTCTCTTTTTCTTTTCCAGCGTGAAGCCACAGAGTTCGACACGGTCATGTTGCTCTACAGTGAAGTGTGTGACTCAGGGAAAGGCATTGTGGGGGTTTGGGCTTAAGAGCTGCTGGAGCGCTGAGCTGAGTCAGGTTTAGGTGGAGAGGAGGACAGGAAAAAGGAAGCTACACCAACCTGCATTAACCATGAGTCTGTAGAGAATTCAGAGTTAATCATTCTGCAGGAACGCTTCTCCATCTGAGTCAGAGATTAGAGGGATGGCTAGATTAATGGATGGGTGAATAAATGGATGGATGAATGAAATGGATAGATGAAATGGATAGATGGATGGATGAAATGGATACATGGATGTGGATGGGATGGATGGATGGATGAGATGGATGAATGGATGGATGAAATGGATGGATGGATGAATGGATGAAAGAAAGAAAGAAAGAAAGACAAAAAGAATGGGAACTGTGGAGCTTATGGTAAAAGACAATAGCTAGCAGGAAAGAAAGAAACAAAGAACGAAAGAAAAAGAAAGAACGAAAAAAGAAAGAAAGAAAGAAAGAGAGAGAAGTAAGGAACTTATGGGGAAAGACAGTGGCTAGCAGGAAAGAAAGAAAAAAGAAAGAAAGAAAGATAGAAGGAAAGAAAGAAAAAAGAAAGAAAGAGTGGGAACTGTGGAGCTTGTGGTAAAAGACAGTAGCTAGCAAGAAAGAAAGAAAGAAAAAAGAAAGAAAGAGTGGGAGCTGTGGAGCTTGTGGTAAAAGACAGTAGTTAGCAGGAAAGAAAGAGAAAGAAAGAAAGAAAGCGAACTATGGAGCTTATGGTGAAAGACATAGCTAGCAGGAAAGAAAGAAAAAGAAAGAAAGAAAGAAAGAAAAAGAAAGAGAAAAGAAAGAAAGAGAAAGAAAAAGTGGGAACTATAGAGCTTGTGGTAAAAGACAGTAGCTAGACATAGCTAGCAGGAAAGAAAGAAAAAAGAAGGAAAGAAAGAAAGTAAGAAAGAAACAGAAAAAGAGTGGGAACTGTGAAGCTTATGGTAAAAGACAGTAACTAGCAGGAAAGAAAGAAAGAGAAAAGAAAGAAAGAGAAAGAAAAAAGAAGGAAAGTGAAAGAAAGTGGGAACTATGGAGCTTATGGTAAAAGAGTAACTAGCAGGAAAGAAAGAAAGAGAAAGAAAGAAAGAAAGAAAGAGAGAGAGAGAGAGAGAGAGAGAGAGAGAAAGAGAAAGAGAAAAAAAGGAAAGAGAAAGAAAACAAAGGAAAGATATGGAGTGGGAACTATGGAGCTTATGGTGAAAGATAGTAGCTAGCAGGAAAGAGAAAAAAGAAAGAAGAAGATAGAAAGAAAAAAGAAAGAAAGAAAGAAAGAAAGAACTGTGGAGCTTCTGGTGAAAGAGTAGCTAGCAGGAAAGAAAGATAAAGAAAGATATAAAGAGAAAAGAGAAAGAAAAAAAGGAAAGAGAGAAAGAAAAAGTGGGAACTATGGAGACTGTGGTAAAATACAATAGCTAGCAGGGAAAAAATAAAAGTAAAAAAAAGAACGAAGGTGGAAAAAAGAAAGAGGGGAAAGAAAGAAAGAAAATAAAGAAAGATAAAGTGGGAGAGAAAAAAGAGAAACTAATGACCACATAAAGTAATTCGAAATATGCGTCCTGTGTGTGTGTGTGTGTGTGTTTGTGTGTGTGTGTGTGTGCGTGTGCATGTGTAATAGTGAAATTAGCTCCCCTGGAAACCGTGCTGGTGTTTTCCCCGCCGAGCGTAAACAAGGCCGGAGTGTGAGCACATGGTTCCCCCCGAACTGGCCTCAACCAGCTAACGGGTGTGTTTCCCCTCCGCTCCCCTATCATCACTTGTTCATCACACACATTCCCACACTCTCAGTTACACACTCTGTTACACACTCTCAGTAACACATCTCACAGTTACGCACCTGTTACACTCTCACACCCGTTACACACTCTGTTACTCTCACACCTCAGTTACACACTCTCACACCCGTTACACACTCTGTTACACACTCTCACACCTCACACTCTGTTACACACTCTCAGTAACACATCTCACAGTTACGCACCTGTTACACTCTCACACCTCAGTTGCACACTCTCACACCCGTTACACACTCTGTTACACACCTCAGTTACTCTCACACCTCAGTTACACACTCTCACACCCGTTACACACTCTCACACCTCACACCTGTTATACACTCTCACACCTCAGTTACACTCTCACACCTGTTACACACCTCAGTTACACTCTCACACCTCAGTTACACGCTCTCACACCTCACACCTGTTACACACTCAGTTACACACTGTTACACTCTCACATCTCAGTTACACACTGTTACACACACTCTCTGTTACACACTCTCACAGTTACACTCTCAGTTACACACCTCACAGTAACAAACTCTCACACCTCACAGTAACACACCTCAGTTACACACTCACACCTCAGTTACACACTCACACCTCAGTTACACACTCTCACACCTCAGTTAAACACTCTCAGTTACACACTCTCACACCTCAGTTAAACACTCTCAGTTACACACTCTCACACCTCACCTGTTACACACTCTCATACCTCAGTTACACACCTCAGTTACACACCTCAGTTACACTCTCACACCGCAGTTACACCTCAGTTACACTCTCCCAGTTACATACTCTCATAGAGGACCAACAGTCTGAATGCACCAACATCACATTGTACTCAGCAGATCCTCATTACTGAAGTAAACAGCAAGCAAATCCATTTTTCGTTGTGTCACCCTGTCCGTCAGTTCGTCGCCCTGTCACCCTGTCAGTCACCTGTCACCCTGTCCGTCAGTCTGTCGACCTATTAGCTGTTCGTCAGCCTGTCCAGGTGTCTGTCCTAAATATCCTAAAAATATACTGTATGTTAGTGCATTTGACGTATAAGAATGTATAAAAAAAATATACACCCATGTTTTTTTCCTCTATGGGAGGAGATAATAAATAACACAAAGAAACCATGTGGAACCATTTCATCAGATTGTTTAAATGTGGAGGAAAAAAATGCCGATTTCTGATGACATCTGGGTTCTGGATGGTCCGACTTTACTGGAAGCCTGATTAAGCTTCAATAAAACAGTGCAAAAACATAACAACAAAAGGTTAAGACGTACTGAGAATGAATAATATCTAAAACCACACAGACGGTAAGTGACGTGAAAGGCATGAAGTTTGGACTCCTGGGAGGTCAGAATCTTTGGGAGAATTGATAAACTCACAGCGGGCCTTCATGGTTTTCAGATGACGACGGCCCACTCAGGGGGTTAAAAACACATTTCGGGCAGGAATCCAGCAGCGTGAGGCGGTGGGCCCAAACGGCCGTGTCGCACACTACAGAATCAGGAAGGAATGTTTTCTTTTCTTCCCGGGTTGCGTCACTTCGTGGAAGTTCAGTCAGAGCAAATATCTCAGCTGCCTGAGTGAGAAGCTCTGCATCTGTGCACGGTTTGTGCATGAGCACCACCAACATCCTTCACCACACATGATGTGCTGCTTCTTAAAAGAGAAAGTCCAGAACAAATAACTCACCCGAGACTCACACGCTCTCATCAGTCGTATGTAACGGAGTTAGAAATGACCTCAATGAATTAAATGAGAATGGAGCCAAAATAAAAATCATTTACATGTTTTCAATAATGATGTTACTTACTTTGTAATGTTATTTTATTTGCTACACGAAGGACACCCATGGCAATAAGACTTGAGCTGCATTACTGCTTAAGCAACATGCTTGGAGAAGAGCACTAGCTTGCCTTATTCTGTTTAGGTGAACAGACAGAGGCTTGTGACTGGCCAGCACTAAGAGAAACCTGTAAGAAATAAGGCCAAAAAACAAGTTTCTTGGACTCACTATGCATAATGCCCGGCCCTGGGCAAAAACCTACAGTTTTTGACTAACATATTTTGATCAAATGGGCCTGATCCACATGTCAGTGGACCCCCTGGGCCCTCACCCATCCCTTCCAGGACAACTTCCCCAGTGGATCCCCTTGACAGTGGGGCTTCTCCAGGCCACAGATGTGGTGGCATCGTCAGGATTCGAACTCGTGATCCCCCAAAGATAGGGCTAAAACCTTAGACAGCTGCGCCACTTGGGAGACACTAGATCCTTAACCGCTGAACTGCCACCAACACTGATAATTAGATAATATGCTGAATCAATTGAATCAGAGTAGTCTTCAACCGTGAACCGTGACTTGGAGCTGTGTCTCTAAAGAGTTGGGGAATTCTGACTAACTTTGTATTCATTTTTCACTCGCTCAGGATAGTAATTTTACAGCAGCGAGACCATTGGCCTGGTACTAACACAGAGTTATAGCCCCATTATTTTTTATTGCATACAGTGATTTAGAGGGTGGACTAGGTCTAGGCCAGTTTATAGTTAAGGGCCATGTTCAACCGTGGTCCAGGGACTTGAACTCTCGGCCTTCCAAACACTTAACCAATAAGCTACCACCGGCCTGATTGATGGTACAGCACCATTTCCACATATGTACCTCCAAAGCACACCTGATACGGTTTTCTTTTACAGAGCATTTTTAAAGAAAAATCTGATGTCACATCCACTCAAGCTCCACATCCCACTTTTAAAGACTCCAGGATCAGACATGTGAATCTGTATTATGATAATATTGCATGATGATGTTATCCTGGAACATCCAAATTATCATCACCACCCCTGTGGTTCTTATAGGCAGCAATTTTGCGCAGCCTTTGCTCAGAAATAAAGGCTGTCCCACTCAAAAGCTAGCACAACACAGCGGTATCCTAGGGAGCCTCACTTTGGACAAATTTGAAATCACATTTTCTGGGGGTTGTATAACAAAGAGTCAGTTTGTGAGGATGCTCTGGACCATATGCATTCATGCTCAGATAACTCAAAGCACTGGCTTATTCAGTTTAAGATTACATGTCAACTCCACAATGCTAAAACAAATCTACCTAAAAATTTTTCCTGATGCAACAAGTTCCATTTTGATGAAGATCCACCTCTTCATAGCTACTTCCTCTGTCCTTAATTGATCCCATTCTGGGCCGATGCCGTGCCACAACAAGTATTCTCCCAGAGAGTCTCTGGTCAAAACTTCAGAAACCAGAACAACAGTTGCTATAGTCTATTCCTAATTACAGCTAAGAAATTATTACTGTTCTAGAAAAAGGCAGACGCCCCAACTCTAAAAAAATGTGGCTTAACGAAATGACAAAGCGTTTGTCAATAAACGTTTATTATGAGGAATAGTGTCGATCAGTTTAATACGATTTGGTCTCCCAATTTCTCCTACTTAGAAAATACCCAGACATGATATGGATATGATAACTATAGTCAGGGATTAGGTGGAAGTCCCAGGGTGCGAGGTTGTATTCTTTAAAATGTAACATCCTTGGTCCATTCCATCTCTTGAATAAATAGATTTAAAACGAAAGCATATTCTCACAAATATCTTTTAAAAAAGGATAAAATGATAGGCAATTATCAGGAACTAGAAATTTAATATCAGCACATGCCTACATGACAACAAAGATTTCCTTTATAGTTGAAGGGGATTGGTTGTTCTTGTATGGCCTTTCACTGGCATTTCTTTGAACTATGAAATAATGTGTGGTTAAAATAACGTTCAAAGCGTTCTAAGAGATGAGACGCTTCTTTTGTTTTGTTGACTTTTCCTACAAAAACTTCCTGGATGGGTCAAAACCTGACAATGGATTGAAAAATAATTCTTTTTTCTGTATAAAGTCATTGTGTAGTAAAGCCTCCTGCATTAGGAATGTGAGGAATCTCATTAATAAACACAGGTGTATAGATGAAAGAGGAGGTCAGCCATCAGCTGGAAATATTGCTCACCTGTGTACAGTTACACTGCCGGATAAAAGCTGTGTAAGGAGGGTTGTGTTTGCTCAGTCATTATATACCCCCCCACACATACATATACACACACACACACAGTTCAAGTTCAAGTTCAAGTAGGTTTTTATTGTCATTTCTCCATATACCTCGTATACATTGAAATGAAATGTCGTT
>JAOUQW010000042.1:3881252-3891476 GCA_028565825.1 Olivaichthys viedmensis | reverse complement strand
CAGGTTCTCACCTGCTTCAGAACAGGTTTGGCACGTTTGAGCAGTGGTCTGTATGCTGGAATTAGCATAACAGAGATCCTCGCTGCCTAAAGGCGTTTTCAAAGTGGCTTCAAGAGTGGTTGTGCAGGGGCACTATCCCATAGAGACCTGGTCTGTGTGGAAACGAGTCAACTGATAAAGAACTAACAGGATCAAATTGAGATGTCAATAGCATGGAATAAACTATTGGAATCGTCACTGGCAAAAGCAGGAACTAAACTTTGCAATGTGTGTGTGTGTGTCTGTATTTTATACTGAGGTGGGATTGGGAACAAGTGTTTGTTATCAGAAGTCTGGTGATTGTGAACGATTGTGGGTATGTGTCTTGTGGGGGATCTTGGGAATTGGAGTCCGTGTTCTGTATGGGAGCATGTGGTGATGTGAGATGCTGAGGATTCTGGGAAATGGAGTTCGTGTGCTCTGCAATAGTTGATAGATTTGTGACAGAACCCCCCTTCAAAGAGCTGACTGTTTTCTAGGTCTCACTCTGGGACAACATGCTGGTCAGTTTGGGCAGCAAGCATGGAACTCCCTGATGAGCATGGGGTCTAGTATGTTGTGTGCTGGGACCCAACTTCTCTCCTTGGGTCCGTATCCTTCCCAGTCCACAAGGTACTGTATTCTGCCCCTCAACGTCTGGAATCCAAGATTTCCTTGACGATGTATGCTGGTTGGCCCTCTAAGGCTAGCGGAGGTGGAGGCGAGGTAGCTGGGGTTCCTTCATTTAATGGGCCTAAAATCAATAGTTTGAGCATGGATAAGTGGAATGAAGGGGCTATGCAATAATGTCATAGCAAATCGAGTTTGTAAGTTACCTTGTTAATACGTTGTATTATTTTGAACGAGACAATGTATCAATGCATGAGTTTTCTGCAACTGTATCTCACTTGTAAATCCCTTGTAGAGAGCCATACTCTGTCACCTGGTTCATACATCGGGGTGTCTGTGCAACGAAAGTCAGCAAATTCCTTATTACGTCTGGTCATTTTTCTAACCGTTGATGTGTGCTCTCCAAGACCTCACTACGGTAAAACCACTGGGGCTGGGGCATTGGTTCTGGGGCATTGGTTCTGGGCATATTTGGCCCAGGGTAGGAAGCTTGACCAGTCCTCCTGACAGAATGTCCTGAAAAATCTTCCTATCTTCTGGTTTGCTTGCTGGTGGTAGCCTCACTGAAACTCCTAATTTCTCCATGAATGATCATACTTGTGATGTGAAATGTGGGCGGCAATCAGATACAGTGTCCTTAGGGATACCGAAATATCTAAATACATGGTAGAATAGGAGTTCAGCAGTTTCAAGTGCCGTGGGTAATGAAGGGATGTTCTGTTCCTTCAAGCCAATGGCACCACTGCTCCAGAGCCAGTTTGACAGCTAGGAGTTCCTCCAGAAGCTTTTTTAGGGGAATAGATCAGAATATAAATATATTCAATCAATATACAAACTTTCCAAGCATGTCTCGGAGAACATCATTTATAAATGCCTGAAAGACAGAGGGGGCGTTAACCAGTCCATATGGCAAGCCGCAATACTCATAGTGGCCAGAGGTGGTGCTAAATGCCACTTTCTACTCATCCCCTTCACAAATGCAGACGCGCCAGAGATCAAGTTTTGTGAAGAATTTTGCTTCTCTGAGCTGTTCAAGTGCTCAGAGCAGGTGGCAGTTTCCGAGTGCAGAGCACTGGTTTCTAAGAGCAGTGAAGAAGTGTAGTGTGTAATGAGACCCTGTCCAACTGGTCGCCCGTCCAGGGCATGAACTTGGAGAGATGACTGCAGTAGCCGTAGCTCTAGTTCCTGGTTGATGAAGCACCCGGCTGCCCCCGTGTCAATGAGAGCTGAAAGGACATGTTTGGTGTTAAAGTTGTGCAAAATCACCCTTCAGGTCAATGACATGGAAGAAGGAGGTTGTGACTGACTCACTGCGGGCCTTTCTGGTTGATGATGTTCATGTTCAGATTGGCGGGTTGGACTTTGTGCCATGACATGGGTGGAGTCTTCACAATAGAAACACAACCTATTTTCTTTGCACCACGTGCATTCTGCTGGGGTGAGTCTGGTGTTACCAATTTGCATGGATTCTGTTCTCTCAACTTGGTTTGGCAGGCTGGGTAACAAGGAGGTTTGTCAAAAATAAACTGGATGTCTTCCAAATAGCATGGAGGGAATCTCTCAATAATTACCATCAGGCCCTTATCTTAGCCAGAACAGCCTATTTTCAAACTTGATAGAAAGCTACAAGAACAATATTAGGTTCTTATTTAACACAGTATCTAAATTAACAAATGATCAGGCCAATTGCGATTATCAAATTCCTCCAGACCTTAGGAGCAATGATTTTTCTAACTTACTTAACTTTTTCTGAGACCATAAGGGTTCAAATTGTCAGTAATTCAATATGTGCTATTCCATCCTCTAATGATGGTAACTCAGCAGGCATCATAATCCAAGAACATCTTGATGAGTTTAGTACTATTGGGTATAACGAGGTTTATACCTTGATGATGTCCGCTAGACCAACTATTTGTGTACTTGATTCAATAATATCTAAGTTACTTTTAGAATTATTATTATTAGAATTATTATTAGATTGTGGAACGTTACTAAACATAATAAATTTGCCTCTTAGCTTAGGCCATATCCCCAAGTGTTTTGAGACCGCTGTTGTTAAGTCACTTCTTAAGAAACCACATCTTGACCCTTCTGATCTCTCCAATTATCTCCAACACACCTTTTCTCTCTAAGATTTTGGAGAAAGTTGTCGCCCAACAGCTCTGTTCTTTTTTAAGTAGGAATAACAAGCATGATGTGTTTCAGCATGGTTTCTGGAAGCATCATAGTACAGAATCAGCGCTGGCTAAAGTGCTCAATGACCTTCTGCTTGCCTCAGATTGTGGATATGGTTCTGTTTTGGTTCTGTTGGACTTGAGTGCAGCATTTGCCACTATTGACCATGATATTTTAATGAACAGGTTCAAAAACACGGTCAGTTTAAGTTCTTGCCTGGTTTAGATCTTACTTGACAGACTGTTAACAGTTTATTAGAGTTAATGGAAATCCTTCAGAACCTAAAAAAGTACAGCATGGCGTTCCACAAGGTTCTGTTTTAGGCCCTCTATTATTCTCCCTTTATATCCAGCCCCTTGGACATGTGATTTGCAAACATAATGCAGGCTTTCACTTCTACGCTGATGATACACAATTATATTCATCAGTTCAGCCAGATTTAGCGGCGCAGCTACACAAAATGAAAGACTGTGTAAAAGTCATAAAATCTTAGATTAATACAAACTTCCTCCTCCTAAATTCTAAAATAACCCCAGAAATTTTATGTAAATAAAGGTTACTTGCCATTGAAACTAACCAGTAAACAAATTACAGAACATATTATTGCAAACATCAGAATTCATTCAAAAATGCTTATTTTGAAAGCAGTTGAAACCAGTTTAGCTGTAAAGTTTTGGGCCTGTGGTCGGGAGTTTGTAGACGGCTTTCCTCTCTCGACTAGAAAAGATGAGGCAGCTTCAAAGGAAGGGTTTCAAAAGAAAGCATCTTTATCCTCCCATATTGGTAGCTTTAGAGTGATATGTGCAATGCCTCTGTGATTAGCATGAAAGTGTTAGCACTCTGCTCTTTTCAGATTTCATTGACACTTGCTGGTCTTCGAGCTCTGGCCTTTCGCCTCACACTTGTGTCACTCTGCTACACGTTACTGCAAACAGCCTGCATATTGCATTGGGTTTTTACGTACACGGAATGCTTTATAGTGCCAAATTAAACATCCAAGACTTTTACAGATAGCTGAGGATGAAACGAGGTTTGTGTGTTTGCTTTTCCTACAGAGCTGTTGGACATGGAGCTGAACCTGAACCTCCGGCGAACCGTGGACTCCATGCAGATGCCCAGAGTAGAGTACAGAGAGATAGATGTCGAGGATTACAGTACGTAGGACCGCCGTCCATCATCCACAGCTTCAGTTTAAAATGTCAGACACATACAGTGTTATACATTTTTAGTGTGTTTTTTCGCTCCAGCTTTGACGATGCAGATCCTGAAACCTGCCGGCTTTGTAGACACAGCGCACTACCCCCTACTGCTGCTCATGTGAGTCTCACTATTCACTATCTCAATCCATTATTTATGCTGTTACAAGACCATGGGAAATAAAAAAAAGGAGTCCTTTCCTCATTACGGAGCACTAAACGATGTGAGAAGTTGGGAAATGCAAGCTTCATTTATCAAGACACTCAGAGAAGAACAGTCATTTCATTAAAGGAACCCAAAATACTAATGTTTCTCATAATGAAGGACATTCTTGTAGAGTTAGTATTATGGAAATGAAAGCTGTTCTTAAACCACTTACTCCCTTTTGGTCTATCACGGTGAAATAGTAAATAATATTTTAATCAGCATCGCAATTTCACCCTCTGTGATACATGAGGAAAACTTGATGAGGGACTCTTGTCTTTTAGGTTATGCATCCTGTCTTATTTTCTCTATATGTTCTATTGTTCATAAATTATTATGGATTAGAGCATCTCCCTAAATGTAAATCTAAATGTTTCTATTATAAAATTATTTTGCCAAAAATCAGTCAATTTAGGGTAACAAATGCACACTTTTTTTTTTTTAATATGTTTGCATCTTTCCTGGAAATACAAATATATTTTGTCATCTGAGTTGAAATATGTAACAATATAAACACAATATATTTTATCCATGTCATGTAGCCCCGCTCTCCTCCATCCCCCAGTAACATACCAATAAGAATAAGACTTACCATTATTTTTTTATTTTTTTAAATATTATTTCGTTTTTTGTTGTTTGTTTGTTTGTTTGTTTTATTTATTTTATTTTACTTTATTTTACTTTACAATTGTTAACAAGCTTTTTTTCAAAATCTCTTCACACAGTTGGCTCTTTGTGGACCAAACTGTAAATAAGTGTTTCATTGCATTCAGTAAATACAGTTTTCAAAATTACTGCATTCGTTTCTCACTTTTGCTTTACCACCAGTATTTGCTAAGTTGGTAATACTATATTTAACAACAATCAAAAGCCTAAAAATATTGTAATAGTTACAGAGACAAAGAGAAAAGGGCAAGAGTGAATGTTCTGGGCCATCAGGGGGTCCACGTCACTGTATCTGCAGCAATATGTTTACCACACAATGGTAAAACACTTCCTTACACCAGACTCACCTTACTGTATCACTGTATCTCTCTCTCTCTCGCTCTCTCTCGCTCAGTGATGGTTCTCCGGGAGGTCAGGCCGTGTCGGAGCAGTTCCAGGTGGACTGGTCCACGGTGTTGGTCAGCAGCTTTGGCGTGATTGTCGTGCAGTGTGATGGCCGTGGAAGCGGCTTTCAGGGCACCGACCTCCTCCACACGGTACAACGCAGACTGGGCAAGTTCGAGGAGGAGGACCAGCTGAAGGCCCTCAGGTACACCACTGATAAAATACATTTTCTTCACATACATCCATAAAAGTCAACTTCATTTAACCAGGCTCAGCAATTAAGAATAGACTTGCCAATTAAGATTTTTGAACAAACATCACCAAACCTGAATGTCGGCTTGTACCTGTGTGTGATTGCTGGGAAGTTTCTAGAATGTTCTTCCTCATTTATTGTCCATTCATTGTTGTTGTGTTTTCCAGCATTATAGCCCAGGAGCCGTACATCGACAAAACCAGGATGGGGGCCTTTGGACAGGTAAAAACTCTCTCCGTTCTCTTTACCGAAGCTTAGATCGAGGCTTATACCAACAAAGTTACATGTGTCGTCTGAGCCTCCCTATAAAAACACCTTGTATCGATTCAGCAGTGGTGGCTCAGCGGTTAAGGCTCTGGCCTACTGATCGAAGGTTGTGAGTTCAAATCCCAGTTCTGCCAAGCTGCTACTGTTGGGTCCTTCAGCAAGACCTTTAACCTTCAACTGCTCAGCTCAATTAAAAGTCACTTTGGATAAACACATCTGCCAAATGTGTAAATGTTCCTACAAACAAACCTTATCCTGTATGTTGTGTTTTGATCAAAATAACATGGTTTACACTTTTCTTAACCGAGAACTATGAAAAAAAATGTAGTATACTGAAATTATAGTTAAATTACAGACATTAAAAAAATACAAAAAAATAAAAAAGAGTTGACTACAGTAGTGTTTGTATATCAGGAGCAAAAGGGTACATTATTATATTATTTCCACTCTCTTAAACATGGAAAGGCTTTTGGGGCTCCATTTCCATCAATTTTCTTTATGTTGATTAAGACTGAGATGAAGATAGGATACATTAGGGTATTAAAATAAATTGCATTGCTATAAAATCTAAAGAGATAGCCTGGGTCAGTGGGACAGATTATTGCTAAGAAGTGAACAAAACAGGAGGGTTAATGGACACAGTAGCTCCAACCATATAGTTATCTGTAACAAATGAATACAGCAGGGTAATGGAGCAATTCCCAACCCCGGTGCTGTTGATCTGCTGCTTTGCACAGTTTAGGTTTTTCTCTGTTCTACACACACCTGACTGACCTCAGAGCTGAATTGTACGTGTTAGAGCGGGAAAGACATTGAACTGTGCAGGACTGATGTAAAACATGCCCCTGGAGCACCAGACGGGTTGTCTAATGAAAAGTGCTGGAGCTCTGAGGGAAAAAGCAGCCGTGTTATGAAGGATGATAAGAATGATGATGTTCTGGTGTGCTGTGTGTTTTACAGGTGTATGGGGGATACATTACCAGCCTCCTGCTCAGCTCTGAGGCCTCCATACTGAAATGTGGAGCCGTTCTCTCACCCATCACTGACTTCCAGCTCTACGGTAGGCTGTGTGTGTGTGTGTGTGTGTGTGTGTTAGAGTAAAGAGAGCTTTGTGAACAGGTTGATGGGGTGTGGTTTGGTCCCGTTATCTTTTAACTAATTGAGCTTTCATCTGTTTGTTTTTCTCAGCTTCTGCTTTTTCAGAACGATATCTTGGCCTTCCAAAACCGGACAGACGAGCGTATGAGGTACATTGCCTTTAAATATCATGTTAGATTATATATAATGTTGTGTATAATCGTTTCTTTTATGCATTTAAAATGTGTGGCGTTTTTTTTTAACACCGTCCACAGATGACCAATCTTGCATATCGGGCATCTCAGTTTGTTGACAAGAAGATTTTGATCATTCATCCGACTGCAGATGGTGGGTACATATATTTTTAAGCTTTATCTACTGTGAATTGATGCTATAAACAGTTAAAGGGGTGATAACCTTGGCTCTGGTGTTAGACATCTTAACTTGCCCTTACCTCTGGTTAATTAAGACACTTTGGACAAAATTGTCAGTTAAATGTAAATGTTCTTTTTTTATTGCTTTGCAGAAAAAGTGCATTTTCAGCACACAGCCAAGTTCATCTCCAGGTTAATCAGTGAGAAGGCAAACTACACTCTACAGGTAATAGACCACCCGCGTCTGTGACTGTTATCTACTTAAATTGCCTCACTAATTCAGAGTCATGCTGTAGATGAAGAAGGTTCCTGCTGTGAGGATTTTCCCCATTAGCTGTGCAAAAGTGTGTTTAAATAGTGTGGCTACGTGTCCCCAAAAAGGTGAATAAGAAAATAATAAAATGCAACTGAAGATTATCGCACTCCCAAAGTCTGTACTGCACTTAAAGCGATTATACAGGCTAACACAAAACCTACTTCAGTTATAGACGAACAGTAGGAGCTCTCCACTCCCGTAAATCTCCCACTTTTAATGAATTGTTAAATGTTGAATAACTCTGATTTAACCCTTGTGTTGTCTTAAGGGTCAAAAATGACCCGCCACTATGTTTAACAGCAGAGAAAACCCCCTAAATGATATTTTTTCAACTTGAAATTTGGTGACTCTTCCGAGAGTGACCATAGCGTTAGAAAAAGTGAAAAATTGCCTTATTGTTTATATTTCCATGAAAGCTGTACAACACCAGGGTATAAAGATTGTCTCAGGGTCATTTTTGACCATTAGGACAAGGGGAGTGTACAGAATGTTAAGACTACACAAGGGTTAATTAAAGACCCCTTGCACCCAAAAACGTGCTTTTTAAACGGTTAACTTCTCTTTGATGGTTTATTATGATTATATAGATTTGGGTATTTGGGTTAAATTTGTTACCACACAGCAAGTTTCACATTTTTGAAAACAGAGACTTTTACAGCACTTCCGTAAAAAACACGGTTTGTGTGGAGCTACGCATCAGCTTAGTTTAGTACGTCACGAAATAGCTTGAACCTATCGTGCATATTCATATATCCTCACATTCTTAATGAGTGTAAAGTTTTAGAGATGTTCCTCTGCCATTTTTAGTCATTTCTTTGCATAAAAATACGTAACAATTTATTATTCAACATAGATCATTTTTTAATGGTTTAAATTATGACTTTAGGGGGACTTTATGGTCAGATATTCTGCACTGCTCCTCTCGTCTAATAACATTGCTAATGAGGAATACAGCTGTTGCCGTAGGCCACACTGATGCATGCTAAAACGACAAATGACATTTATTTTGTACAAGCCAAGAACAATGCTAATATACAATAATCCTAATGAAGCTTATAATGAGGAGAAATACTGAATGACCCTCTTTAGTTTACATCCACGGTCGGCCATGTTAGCATGTTTAGTTGTGGCTGATAGCTTAGCGTGGTTACCTGGTCTTAATGATATTTTTATCCTGTGATAGATCTATCCAGATGAAGGTCACTTCCTCCACAGCGAGGCAACGAGGCAGCACCTCAGCCAGTCCCTGGTCAACTTTTTTGAGGAGTGCTTCAGGCTACCAGACAACGTGTTTGAGGAAGAACTGGAGGAAGAGAGCGAAGATGAGGGTTAACCCCGCCCCCCTCTCTGGCCAACACAACACAACACGCCCAAGCACAAAGCCAGCTCTTTTTACCACACAATATGCAACCTATTAGTTTAAGTCCTCGTTCGTTTCCCCACTTTGCCTTTCATCATCCTCATTTAACCCACTGTACAGAGATTTTCCCTCTGGGGACATTTTATTTCCTCTGGGTCTCTGCTTCTGCTCTCTCAGACTGTGTGGACGAGCAGCGGCTTTGCTAACTGAAGAAGTCTGGGGTCAAGAGAGGAGGAGAAGCCGGCCTCCGATCTGTACATCACTTTGATTGACAGGTTGTTCTGGTTAACTGACTGCTGGCAGCAGTGGCCATTGACAAACCCTCCTGCCAGAACCTTCAGACTGAAAGCACGAGGGGGTTTTATAGCACAAAGAGCGTGAAGACTCTTGAATGCGCTGTTGTGTAGATATTCTCTGGTTTTTTGGGAGATGGTGCTGGAGATGATGGAGTTTGTGGTTGTACTTCAAAAATGTCTTGTGTCTGATCATGCTTGTGTCTGTTATTCTGATGTAAAATAGCAAATGAACAAAACGTTGACTCGGGTATCGATTAAAACATTCTTGGTTTTTTTCAGTGTTCAAATTTTATTCCTGTTTTTGGAAACCTTGGAGCCTCAAGAATGTATATAAGTGATGTGGAACACAAAACTCTCATCTGGTTGAAGATGTAAATTTGAGTGTAAGATTTAATTAATTAATTTTATTACAACATGATCAATAATAATAATAATAATAATAACAATAATGGTAATGATAATAATAATACTATTATTATTATTATTATTGTTATCATTATTATTATTATTATTATTAATTATTATAATTAATTATTAATAATAATAATAATAATATTAATGATAATAATAACAAATGCTAAATCCTTACACTGGAATGGTTTTGTACACTACTCTAATACCAGTTTTGGGGCTACCAATGAGCACATTTCTTTTTGCAGTGATCTCGGTGATCCAGCCATTTTAGCTCAGATTCAGCTAGATTTCTTTTTCTGTGTATCTTTGACAGTTGTAGCCGACTGGATACTTTTTTCTACAACAGCATAAGAATATACACTCACCAAACACTTTATTAGGAACATGTACACATGTTCTCATTCATGCAATTATCTAATCAGCCAATCGTGTGGTAGCAGAGCAATGCATAAAATCAGATACAGATGCAGATACAGACCAGCAGCTTCAGGTAATGTTCACATCAACCATCAGAATGGGAAAAAATGTGATGTCAGTGATTTTGAGCGTGGCATGATTGTTGGTGCAGACGAGCTGGTTTGAGTATTTCTAAA
>JAOUQW010000042.1:3859940-3873761 GCA_028565825.1 Olivaichthys viedmensis | reverse complement strand
TGTGTGTGTGTGTGTGTGTGTGTGTGTGTGTGTGTGTGTGTGTGTGTGTGTGTGTGTGTGTGTGTGTGTGTGTATTTATGTACTTGGACAAGTGCCCAAACTGTCCAGTCAGCCGTATCACATTCCCATCACACTCATGCCCGTAGCCAAAGCAGAATTGTCCCACTGATACCCCTCACTGTCCTTGATCTACTTTTTGTGTGTGTGTGTGCGCGCGCGCGCATAAACATGTCCATGCATGCAGGCCAAGATCTTATGAAAAATATGTAAACATCAGTACTGTGTGCAAAAGTCTTAGGCACATGTAAAGAAATTCTGTATAGCAAAAATGCTTCTAAAAATAATTAAATTAAAAGTTTCTGAATATGAAAAAAATACTATAAAGAACAGTAAACAGTAAAAAACTAAAATCAATATTCAATGTGAGCAACTTTTGCCCTTAAAACTGCATCAATTCTCTTAGACACACTGTCGTGCAGTTTTATAAGGAAATGGGCTGGTAGGTTTTTCCAAGAATCTTGGAGAACTTGTCACGGTTCTTCTGCAGAACTTTGGCTCTCACCTGCTTCTGTCTCTGCAGCTAAAATCCCAGAACAGGCTTCATTATGTTTTTATCTAAAAAGTGCTCTAGTACTGAATATCTTACTTTCTTTAATGACTTACAAAAATATTCTGTGACATTTACGTTTCTGTAAAATGAACGTTTGGAAACCTTAAATTTACTCTTTTCTAATGACGCACTAATGCAGAAAGGATAAACATCCGACAGAAAATTCATATAAAGAATTTAAGGTGCCGAAGACTTTTTTGCATATATAGCACCTGAGGGAAGGGGGAATTTAGTGCTGTTGTCCAAAAATTGTCAGTAATAATGAGAATCAGGCAGGAGTTAACCATTTAGAAGTCCCATTTTTGTATGTGTTGTTTTATAGCTTTGATGTGTGCACTGTTATTCTGAAATATAGACAGTAGTACAAATGAAGGAAACCCATCTATGAGTAGGTGCGTCCTAATTTTTGAACCGTTACTGTATTTATAAGCATATAGAACTTGTAACACATCTGGTTTACCACTCAGACTATTATTCAAAAGCCAATATCTATTTGAATCAGTATGAATTCATATCAATAATGCATCATTTTGATAACTTCTCTCACTTTTGTTTTATTTTTCTTTCCTCAGGACCCCACCAATTTGGATAAATTCAACGTCTCTAATTTTTTCCATGTGAAAAACAACATGAAGGTTTTGGATCCAGGTTAGTTTTTCCTGTTTAATCTTTGTATCCTGAATTGGTCCAGTTATATCGTCAGTAATCACTGTTTTTGTTTCCTAAATGGTTCTGGTATGAGTAAATATATATATTATTAAACTCCAGTCATCGTTTGTTTGCCAGCATAATCCATTTATTGATCGGCCGTTGCTGAGTCGATGCTGGTCTAGATTTTAGATTTTGCCTGAATGAAACTCATTAGTTTACAGAAGGTGCGATCTTCACATCATGGGGTTTTGGGCCGTGAAGTTTGATTAAGCAGCCGTGTAATTTGGGATACTCTCCCGTGGCGATTTCAATAAATAAATTGGCTAAAGAGGAAGATCTTATCAAGGCCTGGGCTGCTGAATGAAGTGTGAAGGGCAAACTTTCAGAGCAAAAACCTGCTCCACTGTTATATTCATCACCATGTATTCAAATGTACACAAATCAGAACAGCTAGTTCAGTGTGATGGAATATTGCTGGAAATTTTTTTTTTTTTAATACAACAAAAGTACCACTAATAATGCATCATAGTGTGTTTTTATGTATTACGTTACTTCCAAGAAAATTAGGCTTTTTTTGTTTGTTTGTTTATTGATTTTCAGCTGATATTAACCTAAATGTGCAGAATGTCTCGCTGTGTGACAACACAACACTGTTATGTCAAGAAATGGGTTGAGAAATAACTATAAATTCTATAGAAATGTGAAATACGTGTGATATGTTGAACAATTTGCCTTTTTAAAAAAAATAAAAATTTAATTAATGTTTATTTATTTATCTATTTATTTTTTACAGTGGATATGATCTGCCCATAAAATACGATTAACATTTGGAACATTGTCCAATCAGATGTGTTGTCAAGCTACATGACAGTTTATGTGAGGTCTTAATAGAAAATGTTAATAAAATGATGAAATGCATGCAAATTTTATATATATAATTATATATAGATATTATACATCTATAGCATTTGTATTGAAATAGCTTGTTTCTGTGATTTTGTTATTTTTATAAAAGCGTTGGGAGCTGCTCAGTTTGGCATGCTGGACATGCAGTTTTAGTTCAGCCATTTTGCCTGTTTATCCCGTGTCCGTAGACGAGGAGAAGGCGAAGCAGCACCCGGCATATCACCTGAAGAGCACTAACCTGGAGACGCGCGAGACTCTGGCCGAGCTCTATAAGGAGTATAAGGGTGACGAGCTGCTGGCCTCTACCATGAAGGAGCCCGAGGCCAAGAAAACTGACAAACTCAACGCGGTGAGTCCGCTGACCAGAAAACCACGAGGCAATCCCCGACTTTGTCTTTTTACACATTCTTTCATCTCTTACCCTCAGTTATGTTGCACTCATGTCTAAGCTTGAATGAGAGACTGAAAGTTGATTGGCAGAGCATCTATAATGACTAAGAAGCTATTTGGGATTTGGCCTAACTAGGTGGGATTTGGCCTAACTAGGTGGGTACTTTTAATAGTGGCATAAAATGGACTATTATGGATTTTTAATGGATTATTGGTATGACAGTTTAAAATCATCAGCTAAAATATCGTGATTGTGACAAGGCTGCCTCTACGTAAACATGCCCTCAGCGTGAAATCGGTCAGTGGATTAGATCGGAGAAGATGTCCAGCGTTTCAGGGCCGGTAGCGATACTTGGTTTCAGATTGGCGCATCCTTCCTTTTGGCTTGTGTGTTTGCTGATTCTGCATGGCTGGAACTCCTGCAGACACTGCTGTTCTGTAAAGTGGGTCAAAGTGTGTGTGTGTGTGTGTGACTGCATTCTGAGGTGAATCCTGCCTCTCGGACACCATCACACAGCAACTGGAGCAGAAGATGCCGTCTCTCCTAATCTGCAACGAGCCACAAATGTGCGCACACACACAATACCAGGCAATAAGTAGATGACAGCTGCACGAGTGTGACAAATCCGTCACGACGTCGTGTCATGTTTAAAAGTGACGCGTTGACAAAGAGCACGCGGTTTCGCCGCGTTGTAAAAGCGCGCCACTAACAAAAGCCTGTCATGCCCCGAATATGACTCCTCATGACTCGAGCACTTCTCTAAGCAGCTGTACTGCAGTGTGTGTGATGTCTCTCAGTGCATTACAGTGGCATCGCTTTCCTCACTCTTTGATTAGCTCAGGTTCTGGCACATCTGCCCACAGGCTTTCAGCTACATTAACTCCGCAAGCTCAGCCCACTCACCGAGCCGTTGCTTTAATTGGCCGGGTCAGGAGAGCAGGAATCTCTGGCTCCGATACAGAAATAGCTCGGCATCCAGGTTTAGCGTACTCTTAATTCAGATACCAGAATGTGAGCTTTGCCCTTAAAGATTGTAACCTTATATGGAAAGTTTGGAAAGCAAATAATACACAGCTCCAAGTGAAATAAACTCCGAATGATTGCAGCTACTTCCTCTAGGACCTCAGACTGCCCTTTCGCTTGTTTATCTGCACTGTCTCTGGGCGTCTCTGGGAGTGAAATGTGCAGTTGGACAGGGCCGAGTGTGTCTAATGCTCACTGACAGGCTTGGCTCCGTCACGGCATCCCTCCGAAGCGGAGCGGCGCTTCTTAGAACGGAGCAACGGTTTCCACAGGGAGGCCGAGGCCACACGGTTCTGCTGTTGAGACACCAATGAGGGCCAGATTAACAGGCAGACGGGAAAAAAAGGGAGCAGAGTCGATTTGATGAAGCTAATGAAGGAAGAAGCTCATCTTTTTTTTGCTTCTTTTAATCTTTAACAATCTCATATTTCTGTCTTATTTTTTTTTTTTTGCACAATTTCCTTTTGACGTTTTTTTACAATGATAAAAATGAAAAGGTGGCAAATCAAAAACAAAAGCAGGTACTTTTAAATTAGACAATTGCATATCGGGACGTGCGATTACAATAAAAAGCCATAATTCACAAAAGACATGCGGGGGAAAAAAAAGAAAGAAAGATGGTGCGGTGTGTAATTTTGAGAGCCGCCTTCTTCCAGCAACGTGTAAATTTAAATCGCAATGAAAAATTGACGAGCCTTTTCCTAACGACCCCACGACCCCCCTCTCAAACGAGGTACACCTTACAGTTGCCCTTCAGATTAATTAATTATAATTTTTTTTATTTAATGGGGGGCAGTATGGAGTCAGAATCATGCCATTCGAAATTTGAATTCAAAAAGCTGAATTTGAATGTTTTATTATTTTGAATTCGTTATCGTACCGTCTGAAATGTAATTTCGAACTGAAACTGAATTTCATGCCTAAGGTTTGAATTTCAAAAAGCATTCAGCCTCTCGATCAATTCACATTTTTTTTAAAATTCAAGTTCCAAATGACATCCGGGAAACTTGCAGTCGAACACACAACCTCCCGTCCCGTCACCCAGAATTGTGTGTGTGTGTGTGTGTGTGTGTGTGTGTGTGTGTGTGTGTGTGTGTGTGTGTGTGTGTGTGAATGCCAGTGGGATCTTCCCAGTCAAGGTTTCCAGTATGAAAAACGTTTCTCCCCTCTTTTAATACAGCCAGTAACAAAGTAAACGCTTTAACGTTTAACATTTTCCTGTAATCCAAAGTTTCAGTGAGCGTATTTGCCCTATTGCTTGTTTTGATCAGGTGTGATATACAACATACTGGAAATCAGTTTACATAATAACCAAGTCCGTCAAAATTTCGTCCAATTAGGCAGCAGAAACTGCAGGCAAGTGGATTCGTGCAAGGAAACACTCACCCGGCAAAAGCGCTCGCTTTCCTTATCAATATGTACAAATTGACTGGTGGCCAGTGTATCTTCGAGTATAGGATTGACGTGAGCAGATTTTGCAGTGTGGGTGAGAACTCTGGTTGCCAAGTTTTGTATATATTGAAGCTGCTGTGTGGTTTTAGCCGCGAGACCAAAGGGTATCGCAGTGGTCAAGGTGAGCGGCGATAAAAGCATGCACCGGATTTTCAGCATTTTTTGTGCTTAGCAAGTGACTGAGGCGAGCGATATTGCCAAGGTGGAATAAAAAGCATTTAACGAGTGCCTTAATGTAAAACACAAAAGTAAGAGAGGAGTCAAAAGCACCACAGGGGAGAGTTTTTAATAACGACCCCGTCGATGTTACCGGAACGGTTTGGACATTCAGACCCTCAGGGCTTGGGGCCGATAATGAAAACTTCACTTGGTGTTAAATTTTAGGAAATCGGCTTTCATCCGTAGTTTTATATCTCGACTGAGTGATGCAAGAGCAGGTGGTGGCGTGGATGTGGAGGATTCCGTGCTTGCATAAGTCTGGGCTTCAGCATAGCAGTGAAAACTGAGAATGTGATGGCGTGTAATATGACCCAAGGGTAACATGTAAATGATGAAAAGGAGAGGGCCAAGAACGGATCCCTGGAGAACACCCTGAGCCACTGTAGTAGAGGAGGATTTGTGTTTGCCGATAGCAAGAAAATGATGTCTGTCAGTGAGATGTAACCCCAGTAGGTGAGAGACGGGAAATGAGCATGTCGGGATTTACCGTATTAAGGGTAGCACTGAGATCAAGAAGGAGGAGAATGTTCATGGCCCCATGGCTGTTTGTGGTGGCAAATGAGAGAAGTGATGACACATGCTTTGTACAAAGTGCCTCATTTATATGTACCTATAGAGAAACGATAACTAAGCAGGTTAAACTCTCCTCCCACTGTTCCTGTCCGTTAAAATCTTTTAAAGGAAACGTTAAAACCGTGTTGCGTAATGTGAGCGCTATTCCTGTGTAACATTTCAGAACTCCATCGTCATTATGCATGTGTCTGTCTCTCTTTTAGGCTCATTACTCCACAGGCCGAGTGTCTGCCTCCTTCACCTCCACTGCTATGACTCCAGCCACCACACATGAAGCAGGTAAGACTCTCTCACAGTGTACGGTCGTGATACAAATCAGCCTTTTCCTGGCTCTTCACTCTGTGTCCTCGGGCCACTATTATTCTGACAAATAAACACCAGACCACAACTAGATATTTATGGAGGAAAAACAACAAATCAGACCTGTGAGGGGACAAAAAGTTATTTTTTAAATTTATTTTATTTAATACAAGTCATTTTATATGCCTAGAAAGCACAAGTTGGGTTTGCCAACTAAACCTCCACGAATGCTGGACACACTTGCTCCTGGTGTCATGTAGTTTAGTGGGTCTCAACCTTTATTTTTAATTTTTTTTATTTTATTTTGAGACACGATCCCACCCAAAAATGTAGGTTGGGGTTTGCGACCGCCTCCACCTCGACTCCTCTCTAAAACTATGGAGTCCGAATAGCCTCATTTAAACGTAAAATGCACAAAACAAGATTCACACATGTACTTATTTATTTATTAATAACCAAATAGGTTTACAGATGTTTTACAGAAGTATAATGTTCAATAAATGGCAAGAAATTGGTAGATATTATTATTTATTTTTTTAAACCTGCATTTATACATCTAAAACCTTGGTGAATTTATAAGTGTGTGTGTGTGTGTGTGTGTGTGTGTGTGTGTGTGTGTGTGTTATAAGAGTGTGTTTATATAGGAGGGTCGTTGTTGTGTGTGTTGCAGGGCTCGGCGTGAGGAGGCAGAGCTTGCAGGGCGTTACCCAATCTCTCAGTTCTGGGACGAGAGTGAGCCACGCCTCTTCGTGTGTGAAACAGTTCTGTTGAACTCAGAGTTCCACATCGCCAACCAATCACATGCCACGGACAACGTACAGCACACACACACAACACACACACACTGCAGCAACGGGCTGGGGGGGGGGAGACAGACAGACAGATGGACAGACAGACAGATATCAGACACAGAAATGGACAGATAAATATGTGTTAAATAGGGGTGTAACGATGCATCGTGATGCAAAAACATGATGATGTGCATCGTGGAGATCTGCGATATCAGGTGTATTCTATTCATTATGTCATATCTACTGCAGTTGCACTGTTTGACCACCAATCAACGTAACCCACACCAGCACGTCATACGTCACGCTCCTAGCTTTAGTGTCGTTATGTCGTGCACCGACATGGAAACAGGTGAAGGGGAGTGTGAGGTTGAGGACGCCCTGTCGTCTTTTAAATCCGAGCTGTGGCATCATTTTGGCTTTCACATTTCCCAAAACAAAAACGGCGACAGGGTAACTGATAAAACCAAAACTATTTGCTAATATTGCAAGAGAACCACGTGGCCTACATAACCGTGTGGCGGCCTGTGGAGAACCCGTCGCGTGTCGCTGTGGCTGAATTCTGGCAAACGGCCAAAAATAATGAACGTTCTCACCCCTACAGTCAGTCTGCCTAAAGCTGTTTGAACCTGGCTAGTTTGCTAGCTAAGTGTGCTTTCCTCACACAGCGAATGTCTTGTGCTTTGATCAAGTTGTTGGATGTCTTTGCGCCACAGTGAAACGGACATGACGTCACGAATCCATTCAGTTTGTGAACAGAGATTGTCACCTCGTCATCAAAACAGAGAAAAGTGCTTTCCCACTCTGTAGAAATGGCAGAGGACAAAGTTGGAAGAAGTTTGAATGACCTAATGTTTGTTGTAAAAGCTGAAAGATCTCAGCTTCTGCCTGTAAACGTGGCCATGTTGATATTTCTGAAAAGAAATCTGTCGATGTCCTAGGTTAGGAATGTCGGCTAATCCTTGAGTGTTTGAAGACTGAGATTGCTTACCTCGATTTTTAATTGAAGATCTCACTTGGTTGTTTAGTTTTTTTAAGTATGGTGAAGCTGCTATAAACACGAGCATTTTCTTCATAAATATTATTTTTCTTTACAAATATATACAGACAAAAATGCACATTGTCTTGCATTGTTTATGCTTCAGAAATAAAAAAGGATTTTTCTAAAAGTCAAATTTTTTTCAAAATATTTTGAGTATCGTGACAATATTGAATCGTGAACAGAGTGTATCGTTACACCCATAGTTATAAATGCTGTTCTCTGATAGGTGGATGTGTTGAAATGCTGTTCTGATAGGTGGAGGTGTTGAAATGCTGTTCTCTGATAGGTGGAGGTGTTGCAATGCTGTTCTCTGATAGATGGATGTGTTGAAATGCTGTTCTCTGATTGGTGGAGGTGTTGAAATGCTGTTCTCTGATAGGTGGAGGTGTTGGTGGTGACGTTCTTCGTGACTCAGGAGCACGGCCTCCTCCCGCAGGACTCTCTACCCAGACCAGCTGCTCTACAGAGTTTACTGGCACTGGATACACCGTACTACTATTATACCTGCAAGGTACACCACACACACACACACACACTCAATGTACTCATACTACTACATACCTAAAAGGCACACACGCACACACTGCTACTATTACTACCATACTCCATCTTCTTCCATTTGTTCCTCTGTTGTTTTTTCCTCCATCAGCAGCCTTTTCTCTTTATTTGCTTGTTTTTTTTTCCTCATTCTGTTCATTTTATTCTTCATCTGCTCTACTGATCAGCTCTTGTTTCGGAGAGGTGGAGTCTTTCTCCCAGATGTGAGTACACTCCTCTGTCTCTCTTTCTCTTTCTCTATTTAACATATTTTAATATACAATGGGGCATTTATGAAAATCAATAACTATTCCATTATTATTATTATTATTATTATTATGATAGTTTAGAATATTAATAGGTTTTTGTTTGGTGTTATTACTCAATAATCAACCAGAGTTACTCAAATAGTGTGTCTTTATTGTGAGAACACGCTACAAAATAGAAAACAAGAACGTGAGATGACGCGAAGAGCCTTTTTGTTTTTGTTTGGTGTCTAAAAAGTATGTCCTCCTGTTCATCGACAAATTTGCTAATTATTTAATTTTTAATATTTTGCACAGTTTTCTCTGGGCACACGTACTCTGTGGCGAAGTGGATTAAGGCTTTGATCATTTTCTGTCCGCTGGGTTCTAACGAGTTCAAAATAAAGAAGAAAATGTAGGGAAAAATGTTGATAAATATTAATAATTGAAATTGAGAAATAAATATTGATCATTTGAAAAAAAAAAAATTGAACCGTGGGTACTTTTACAGTTCAACATTTAGCATAGGACAGTTTCCATTTGCCCCAGAGGAGGTCAACAGATCCTCAGCCACAACATCTACATGTTCAACTAAAACAGAAAACAATATTTTTATAAAAGTATAATGTATCCTGACCTGTTTGCTCGAACATAATTGTTCATTTCTGCAGTAACTGCGTACCATGTAAAACTGTTATCTGAACATACAGGAGTGTGTTTACTCTGTAACCAAAGCCTTACGCTCAAGGAGAAACTAAATAGCTTTATTATTTCAGATGTAATGTATGAACATGGCGAACACAGCTTTCTTTCTCAGCGTAAGGCTGCTGTTAGCCTGGGGCTAAATTATTGAAGTGAATTACTCTCCATGTGACCCACTATGTTGATATATGACTCCTCCATTACAGCATCCACTACCATGTTTGTAATATGTTTATATCAGCATGAGGCGACACGTCCCCTCCCCCTAAATGACATGGCACTAATTGCTAAGTGCAGGTGCTACTCTGCATTACTGAGGTGCAATTTTTTCAACTGATCTCGCAAGTTGTTAGTGTAGCCTTAAAGCGGTAAAAAAAAAAAAAAAAAAAGTTACCTATCTATTATTTATCATTATTGATAATTGGCGATAAATCGACTAGTGGTCCCCGCCCTAGAAATGATCGTTAATTATCTTTATATATTGGGGTCTCTGGGAGGTTGAACAATGAGAAAGTGAAGCCAGTTCCAACACCTGAGGGTTAAAATGTTAAAATGTTGCTTTAAGCAAGAGGTTTAATTCCTGAATTATCCTTTTAGCGACAACGCAATTAAAAAACGTTCCAAAGAGTTTTCATCACACCTTGTGTCTCCAAAGGGAATATTGTAATAATTAGATTCACTAAGAGTTGCGTGTGTGTGTGTGTGTGTGTGTAGCCGGGAGAACGTGACTCCGAGAGCGTGCCGACGTCCCCAGCCCCGGCTGCAGTTCCCCCCTCCGCCCACATGGTTGTGCAGCGAGCTCTGCGGGACTTCGTCGGTTTGGAGAACTGTGAGAAGCAGACCAGAGACGCCATGCTGAACTTCAGCTTCTACCTCACCATCGGGGACATGGACGAGGCCTTCAGAGCCATCAAACTCATCAAGAGGTGCGCACACACACACACGCGCACACACACAATTATTTTCATATAACGAGATAATTAAATGAATAAAATTATATTAAAATGCTACATTACTGCAAAAGTATTCTTAAGTCGCAGCGACAGTTTTGTCCGCCATGTTGTTCTGGTTATACCTGGTGAACAGAATTATGGGATTGCCTGCCGTCTCTGAGTAAGACCCTACTTTTTTAATTTGTCCAAAATAAGGAAGACGGCTGTCTTTATGCTGCCTTCGGGAGCAGTGGTGGCTCAGCGGTTAAGGTTCTACGCTAGTGATCCTAGGGTTGTGAGTGCTGCCTACCTAGGGACCCTTCTGCTGAATGAAGTATACACCATAATAGGTGCATTTTGCATGTTGAACATAACCGATTATTGGCGCATGCCGTCACACACACACACACACACACGTCTATAAGCATGGCAGTGTATGACGATGGCATTGTCCTCGCTGAATGGCTGCACGTTTGAGGTTCTTCTGATCACAGTGTGTGTTTGTGTGAGAGACGTGCACTTCCCCTCGCAATACTGTAGACTGGAATAACGCATTTCCTATGTCGCCTATACGCAGTGGACGTGCAGACTGGCACATGCCTGCCACACACACGTACAAAGAGACACAGCAATGGGTGGTGTGTGTGTGTGTGTGTGTGTGTGTGTGTGTGTGTGTGTGTGTGTGTGTGTGGAAGGGAGGAGTGACATTAGGAGATCTTGTACTCTGATGAACAGATAAACAGAACGGCGCACCAGAACCTGAACCTCAGTTCATGATGCTCGAAGGACAAAACAAAACAAACATAAATTCATAGTCTTACATGTTTTAATACATTCAGTTTGGATTCACACAGGTTTTGGTCATTTTAGTCATGTAGTAAGAAATTCAGGTTAAAGTATTCAGGTAGTAGAAAATTCAGGTTCAAAAAAGAGTCTGATTGTAAGAAATTAGGGTTAAAAAAAATCAGGCAGTAGAAAATTGAGGTATAAAAAAATCTAATGGTAAGAAATTTGGGTTAAACATTATGCAGGCAGTTGAAAATTCAGGTTTAAAAAATCTGATAGTAAGAAATTTGGGTTGAAAAGGTTAAAAAATTAAATAGGTTAGGAAACAGTCATAGTTACCGTTTATACAGTAGCATAACTAATTTTATTTTTGTATAAAATGTAATTTAATAAGTTTTTTTTTTTTTTTGCTTTAAACTTAATTATTTAATTAATAGCTAATATTAAGTGTTGACTATCCAATTGTACACTTTAAAATCACAATCGCATCAATAAACATTAAACATTTTTACATTTGACATTTTTCCTTTGATTAGTTACAGAACTGTACTGCTGTGAACTTTTTCTGCTTTTCTTTTGTCTTTCGTTGTGTAGCTTTATCTTTTCTTTTTAGTGCTCAGTTCCCCTTCTGTCCTGTCACTGACTATTTCAAGGGACAAGCAGTGGGACACAAGAGAGTGTGTTATCGCCAGTGACATCACGGCTGTGATTTGGTTCACAGGAGATCCGTTGCTTTTATTAGTTTTTAATATTTCCTCCGCCAAAAAAAGTAGTTCCACCACGAGTGGAATGTAGCTGTGCACCAAAGTAACAATGTCACATTATAATAGTGAAAAGGAAACAAACATCACAGATCCTGTTTTTTCCTTTTGTGTGTGTGTGTGTGTGTGTGTGTGTGAGAAGTGAAGGGGGGGGGGAAGCACAGGATTTAACACAGGTGATGACAGCTTTAGGACGAGCAGCTATTGATGGCTATTTTCAACACACACACACACACACACACACTGACTGAGGTATTGTCCTGGTTCCTGTAAAAGTGACACATAACCGGTTGTGTCATTGGTTGTCAAGTCCTTCCTGGTCATGACCTCTGACCTTTTGACCTCTAATGAAATTAAGGTTAGTCTAATCTACTCTTAGTTTTAGACATGCAGAAACACACACTACAATACTACTGTCACACACACTCACACACACGTAACCCAACCTGAGTGTGTGTGACAGTAGTATGTTACGGTATTGCTATATCATATCTGTAAGAGTCTTGGAGAGAGTGTGTGTGTGTGTGTGTGTGAGAGAGACAGTAGTATTATAGTAGATTGATACATCACAATCAGTGTGTATACACTAGCAATGAAACGTTTGGACACTAGAGTGAATCTATATTTGTTCATTGTCTTAAAGACATTTTGATAAAGGGCTTATGGTTGAAATTAGTTTCTAAGACGAATGTAAATAGTGAAGTTAACGCCCATGTTTACATTCATTTCTGAATCATAATGTAGTTTTTAAATTTTCTTTATTTTTTCAGTAGTTTTTACTTAAAATTAAATTGTTTCCACAAACACATAGTTTTACTGAGGAGAAGCAGAACAAGTGACTCTGCCTATTTGGGGAAGTTTAAGAAAAGCCTCCTAGGTGAAGCTCTCTCATGAAGCTGGTTGAGAAGATGGCGAGAGACAGTAACTAACTACAGATCCTAATCTAATTATAACTAAACAAAACAAAGGACAGACGATGTGTGTGTGTGTGTGTGTGTGTTTGCGCGTTCACCCTAGAGCTCGTGTGCAAGTATCCGCGTTCACACTACGCTTATCAGAAATGTATGCCTCCTGGTGTGTGGGGGAAAGTTTAAATGTTCATAAGGCACTGCATGCGGAACTATGGAATAAATATCCGGAAAAAGAATTAACGTTATGGATTCGATGCTTCATTCTGTTAAGGCGATCGATGTTGAATGAACGGTTAGTGCGTGAAAGGAGAGAGAGGTTTGCATGCAAGAGTGCTCTCGGGGACACGAGGGGGAGGAAGAGCAAGATCAAAGGATCACGTGTGGATTCCTTTGTCTAATCGGTTGAGTGATTTAAATAAAAATGTTGTTTACAGTTACCAAGTCATTCATACATAACATTTCTTCAAACAATGTTATGTGGAAAAACAAGAGAAAGAGAAACGGTGAAGCTCGCGGCTGGTTCTGAGCGCGTTGCGAAGTTCAGATGAAATCGTTGGCCTGAAGCGTATTGCAAGGAATTATTTGTCCCGGAGCATTTTCTTCCCAAGGAATCATACGTCTTGGTCCGCTGGCTGATTTCGTAGCAGAAATTAAATTTGACTCACAGAGTCTAACTTTGGCGGTCTGGCCGTCGCGAGGTTTTTCAGCATTAACTGCTCTTACAGTTGGAATAAACTTGCGAGTGTGAAAATAATAAATGCGGTTGCAGCGTAGTGAAGATTAATCTTGTTGCACGGCCGGGTGCAAACAAAGACCTTGGGCCTTCCACTGATAAAAGAGAGTGCGATCTTCTCTTTAGTCTGGCCTCATCGTGTAGACAGTCGGCCAGGTGAGAGATCGATCATCTCTTTAGTCCAGCAGAGAGAGAGAGAGAGAGAGAGAGAGAGAGAGAGAGAGAGAGAGAGAGAGAGAGAGAGAGAGAGAGAGAGAGA
>JAOUQW010000042.1:3635905-3648681 GCA_028565825.1 Olivaichthys viedmensis | reverse complement strand
GCAGCACTCCACCAATCAGGCCTTTATGGTAGAGTGGCCAGACAGAAGCCATTCCTCACTAAAAGGCACATTAGAGCTCGCTTGGAGTTTGCCAAAAGGAACTTGAACGACTCAGACCATGACAAGCAAGACCCTCTAGTCTGATGAAACGAAGATTGAACCATTTGGCCACAATTCCCGTGGCATGTATGGAGAAAACCAGGCACTGAGCATCACCTCATTAATACCATCCCTACAGTCAAACACGGTGGCAGCATCATGCTGTGGGGATGTTTTTCTGTGACAGGGACTGGGAGACTAGTAAGGATTGAGAAAAAGATGGATGCAGAAAAATAGAGTAATTCTGGGTGAAAACCTTTTCCAGAGTGCCCAAGATCTCAGGCTGGGACGAAGGTTTACATTTCAACAAGACAACGACCCGAAGCATACCGCCAATAAAACACAGGAGGGGCTTCGAGAAAACTCTGTGAAAGTCCTGGAGTGGCCCGGCCAGAGTCCGGACCTGAACCCAATAGCACATCTCTGGAGAGACCTGAAAATGGCTGTGCACCGACGCTCCACATCCAACCTGGCTGAGCTTCAACGATTCTGCCAAGAAGAATGAGAGAAACCTCCAAAAGAAAGGTGTGCCAAGCTTGTAGGATTATTTCCAAGAAGATCTGAGGCCGTCATTACTGCCAAAGGTGCTTTAACCAAGTCCTAAGTGAAGGGTCTGAATACTGATATAAATTTATTAAAAATAAAAATCTGAAATATTCCATTTACAAAACATTCCAAAAACCTGTTTTTGCTTTGTCATTGTGGAGTATTGTGTAGATTCTTGTGTAGATTGATGAGAAAACTAATGAGATGAATCCATTTTAAGATGAGTCTGAAACATACCAAAAAGTGGAAAACTTGAAAGGGTCTGAAAACTTTCCGTATGCACTGTACAAACAAACTGACATCAAATCTACCTGCATGACATCATTCATAATATTAGCATATAAAAAGTGTGTATGGATGTGGAATGAGTACAGTAGACGGTGTGTGTGTGTGTGTGTGTGTGTGTGTACCTCTCTCCGGTCGATGATGTTCAGTACAGTAGATGTGATGATGCAGCAGATTGTGTTTGCCAGCATGAAGATCATCATTCGCTGCCACCGCCACAAAGGAATCTTAGCATCACTGCACACACACACACACACACACACACACACACACACACACACACACACACACACACAGTTTAAAGAGGAGGGGCGTGGCTTCCAGTGGAACCGTCCCTCAAAAAATTCTCAGTAGGCAACCGGCACTCAATAGTAGTTTTGTATGGGGTAAACTAAGGAGAGGTAAGATTTACTCAGAAATCCTGTCAAATTAGCTTGTGTTAGCCAGCTAGCTAGCATTAGCAGTGCAGATTATGATCATCTATGAATATGACGAGAAAATCCTGTCAGAAATCCTGTCAGGGTAGCTCAGAGTTAGCCAGATAGCTAGCATTAGCAATGAAGATTATTAATATATAGGCTATGAATGACTAAAAAAATCCTGTCAGGTTAGCTTTAGCTCTGTGTTACACAGAGGCTGGTTAGTTCACACACACACACACACACACACACACACACACAGACAGACAGACACACACAGACAGACACACACAGACAGACACACTCAGACAGACACACTCACACACACACACACACAGACACAGACAGACAGACACACACACAGACACAGACACACACACACACAGACAGACACTCAGACAGACACACAGACAGACAGACAGACACAGACAGACACACACAGACAGACACTCAGACAGACACTCAGACAGACACACAGACAGACACACAGACAGACAGACAGACACAGACAGACACACACACAGACACAGACAGACACACAGACACACAGACAGACAGACACACTCAGACACACAGACACACAGACAGACACACACTCACAGACAGACACACACACAGACAGACACACACTCACAGACAGACACACACAGGCTTCTGTGATTTGTGAAGTATAAATATTTTAATATTATTTTATTAGCCACATCTGTTTGACATTAAACAATTTTCTTAGCCGGGAGTTTTATTTAAAATATTTTTTTTTTTACAGGATCTTGACCTGTGTGTTAGAGACGTTATGGGTTTGTGGATGTAAACACACGCTTAGAGACACGTGTTGACGTGTGCACAGTTAAACTGCTGGTTATAGTGTGTGTGTGTGTGCGTGTTACCCGTTCTTCTCCCCCAGTATCTCTCCCACGATGAGGTTACACACTCCGATGCCGATCATCTGCACTGACGTTGCCAGACCCATGGCTGTTCCCAGAGTGGCGCGAGGAACCACCAGGGGGATGGAGGGCCACATGCTCGACTATCACACACACACACACACACCCCAAACATACATGTTTGTTACTCTGCAACACTTCTGTGCAGTTATCCACTTTTTTAATGATCCAGTACTTTAGTAAATAACGCTGTTTTCATGATTCACTATTATAATTAAAATAATCTTTTTAATAGATTAATTAATTAATTAATTGTTTGCCATAATGCTAGTTTGTGGGTTAGTTACTATAATGTGTGTGTGTGTGTGTCTCACCGCAGCGAATGAGTAGGTAATCCCGAGCCAGATGGTGGAGACGAGCGGAGGGACGAAGGTGAAGGCCAACAACCCAAACACAGGCAGAGTACACACCGCACACAGCACCGCAATCACACCACGTAGGCCCACATAGTCCTACACACGCACACACACACACGCGCACACACACACGCACACACACGCGCACACACGCGCAGTTGAGAAGGGTCAGTCAGTAATTGTATAAATCCCCACAACTAGTCTAGCAACAATGATGTCATCACCCCACACCCTCCAGAGAAACTCCGCCCACTTTCACAGGTACCGTTATGTAATGGGAAATGAACACAGGTACTCGACCAGGGTGTGTGTGTGTGTGTGGGGGGGGGTGTGTGTGTGTACTCACGATGAGGATGCCCACAGCAGCTGATAACACCAGTGAGCTGTCGTACACAGCACCAGCGATGTAGGCCGCCTCCTTCTGAGTGTAACCCTCATACTTATCCTGGATAAACTTACTGCACACACACACACACATTATATAAACACACACATTATATAAACACACACATCTCACACACACACACACGCACACTATATATAAACACACACATCACACACACACACATTATATAAACACACACATCACACACTATATATAAACACACACATCACAAACACACACTATATAAACACACACATCTCACACACATTATATAAACACACACACACACACACACACAGCTTAGCACTTGGCGTTAAATGCTGAGGCTGTTTTATAATATATCACAATTCATCTGTGTCGTAGTTCACCACACTGAAGAAAGGTACCATAATTTATTGTGACACATTATTTAAATGTGTGTCCTGGCATTCTAGTTTCCAAAGACAGCTAAAGTTACAAGGTATGAACATATGAACATCAAATTTAGCTGCATGTTTAAATAAGCTTACTGGCAGGTTAATAATGGAAATCTTTTTTTTTTTTTCTCTAAAAACAGAAACAGCTCTGGGAAAAAACACAAAAAACACAAGCAATACATTAGTCCAAGTGTCAAATTCACCCTGACCGACAGAAAATTAAGGATAATGAGTGCACTTATCCGTCTCTGATTACGCTTATGTTTGGACGGCATACTATTCTCTGAATTGACAGCTTGTGATGAGCAGATTGACTGGCTGGGCAGCTTGCTGATTTTGACTCCACACTGCCCTCTGCCGTTGCTTTGCTGCTTTTCCCTGGACTTTGAAAACAACACCACACTGCTCAACATCATGTCTCAGCGAGACTATGCAGGGCCACAGAGTGAAAAATAATTTGACCTCTCACCAAAACACAATCTGACATATTCTGTCCAGAGACAAAAAATAAATTATTATTTGTCTCCTCTGACAGAGATACTACAGTTCTGGAATCACTGAATGCAGTGAAAGGCCTGGCGGAAGGCGCCTTACGCACTTGAAACACAGCCGAACTAATTACACTGTGCTGTGGTTCTGTACGTTTCTGATGACAAGTTTTATTGCACATATAAGACAATAATAAGAGAAAACTCAACATTTCATGGTGTTGTAATATGTCAGGAACCATCAGGGATTGTCATGTGCGCATGACTGTGAGGTCTGTGAAACCAGAGAGATCACATTACCGCTTACCAGCACTTGATGCCTGTCCATGTATTAACGTTTGCAGCCTCAGAAGGAAACAAGCAGCCTTCTCCACATATTCTCCACAGGACACATATTCTAGTCAAGTAACTTATAAATCAAATCTATATTAGGTCAGAGTGTAAGGTGAATATAGGAGCAACACTTCTATTAACTACAGTGCACAATATTAAATGTGTACAATGTACATCAACGTAATAGAAATTTAACGCATTGTAGTAGAACATAGTATAATAATATTGTACAATATAGTATTAAAGACAATATTGGAGAGTCTCACAAGGGTCTGAATCAGAATTTCCAGATGGTGATTGGCAGAAACAGATGGCATGAAAATATTATTCTTAGACACTGGAAAAGTGAGAAAAACAAATATCAATCAAAAAACCACACATAAATGTGGAACGATCAGATAACCCGACCAAGTTCCGAAATGAACCAAATGCCTTACTCGCCTTTGCGAGTAACATGAGAAGTAAAATTGCTCTGTTACCAGAATGAGAGGGTGGGAGGTGTTTGAATGATGATAATGTTTCTCTCTTAGCAGGAGGACTGTAACCATCATCATCATCTCGATCAGAATTGGAAACATGGGAGCCAAACAATTTCAAAGTCATTTAAAGTACTCAAATGTTCAAAAATTCACCATCTCCATCCTCTGCACTAAATCGACAGGGAGTGATCATTACAGTTCTCTGTAATACTGTGCATGTGCAGGTAAAATTACACCATCACTGACAATGCGGATACTAATGAATTAATAAATAAAAGAATGTACCTTCTGCGTTATATCTGCAAAACGATATATATCTGACCAGGTGAGGTTTATAATAATAACCCAACACCAGTGATGCTAAAGATTATGCTGCTGCTATAATTTGCTCAAGTCTATTTTTTATGCATAATGAGTTTGTTTCTGTAATTTCAGTCCACCAGTCAGCACTGTATCTGCTCATATTTGTTGAAATCCCATGATGCATCAGCGAGACCCAATTTAAAATATGCCCTTAATTTTAAAGAAGACCAAAGTGAACATAAGAAGACATAAAACAGCACATCTGCTTCTCTTCTTCCACATGTGCATGTTTCACATGAGCAGGCCTATCAAATTACAGGTCATGGCCAATACATTATGCTTTTACCTTTTTAAACAATTTAAACCATCATTTCTTTTTAAATTTGCAACAGAAACCTCATTTCCAGATGAACGTTGATTACACAGACAGTCAAATAGAGGGTGAGTAGAATATGGTATTACTGCTATTATTAGCCGAATTCAAAAATGATCTGGCCAGAAATAAAAGATGACCTGTACTGTACTGTTGCCTCATTCAGCTTTTCATTTTTAATCCAAACATCATGGTGACATCTTCAATCTCCAGGTTTCTACTGTACACCTGTTTTATTGATGGGTAATAGGCCCGGAGCAACCGTCCAGTACCATCCAATGGGATCAATATCGACATATTTCTGCTGTCATTATGATATAAAAATGAGAAGCCAGGAACTATGTATATGTCCAGTTGTGAGTTCTTATAGTGAGGCTGATCTCTAATATCCTGTAACTCTCAGGGAGGAGAATACATTTAACTACACATTTCCAACTTCCAATATGAAGTGCGGGCTTTACTAGCTGGACCATGGACCATACCGGAGTCCATTGTCAATATGTGAGATAAACAGCAAGATATGAGAATGTTTCTCTCATGGCCTGATTTGAACTAAAATTAAAAAAAAAAAATATATATATATCCCTTTAATTCTAATCAAAGGGGCCAACAGGATAAGGCTTTTATTGACTGTATTTACACTTTTAAAATTATTTTTACCCAGGGGAAGTAAGTTACTTGTGCCATAGTCTAATGTGTGGAATAAATCCGTCATGGCGACACTGAGCAACTTATTACACTCCAGTTAGCTTCATTTGACAAGTTCGTCTTATGTTATTTCTCTATTGTACCTATAATCCAATGCAGTATGGTTTTTTTTTTTCTTCCTTAACAAAACTTCAATCTGCACAATCCAGACAAGTCTGTTCTTGTTTATTTTACACAAAATTAAAGTTTTTACAGCTAGGAATTAATATAATAACTTTATTTAATGAAACATCACATTAATAAAAAGGCAAGAAGGCATTTATTAACTCAGCTGGAATTAAATTAAAAAGTATTTTACTTCATTATTAAAGTACCCCTGAACGTGCAATTTTAAAGCATTAAAAATAATTTAAAGATTAAATTAGATATTTTTGATATGGTTTTTTTAATGCCCAAAAGCTACTAAAAATAGCCTAGGAATATCTCTACACCTTTACTCTCATTAAAAATGCCAGTATTTATGAATACACCAATTTACAATTTGGAAACACCCGAATGTCCTCCTATCATTCCACATCCTATCATTAGGTAATTTAGATAGCCGGCTAGCTAAATTCTAGATACCCAGCTCAAATGTCACAGGTAGACACGAGATGGATTTTAGGTTCGATTTGCATCAATATTTCTCAGCGGATTATTTATTACAAACCTGTTAGAATATACCATAACAATAAAAACTATTTTGTTCATCACTAACCTTAACTAAGTTAGCTAGCAGCTAAATGTTTACAGGCACCACGTCATCCTCTCATCTGGGACAGGATTGGTCCAAAGCTGTGGAGCTTATTTCATGACATCACTAACTGAGCTCGTACATAACGGTCCCTGATTGTTTTTTAATGCAAGTGTTTTGTCACAGTTAAGTTAATATGTTAGAAGTCTTGTTTCCGTTTTCTAAAGTAATTTTAGAAACATTTCAGTTTCTGTATTTCGTTGTGGTCACTAAGAATCACCAGAAATCAGGAAGTAAGTGAACGTGGTTCTGAGAGCTGTTGCTTTTACTACCTCTGAGCTAATCCAGTAAAATCTGCATACAGCTCATGCCTTTGGTAGCATCGTGGGTACGTATTGATTGTTTTATGGTTATCTACAATCGCAGATCATTATTTTTGGTACAATGTTACATTCTGTGAAGTTTGATGCTAGAAATCTACTGAGTTACTATTGACTACACTGTTTCTAGGCCATTGGAAGTTTATATAAGAATAATTACAAATAAATAAATGTATAGATAATTGATAACATGTTAAAATATCATGGCATACATTACATTTCTAGTTAAATATACAATAAATACATAAGAACTAACAGTAAAAACAAAGGGATTTAATTCATAGTAAAGATTGAGTTGGTATATTTACATCATGTATATTCTGTACATGTTAAAAGCAAGCATAGTATTGATTATGCTTTTCGTGTGCTTTAGTTTCACCTTTCCTGACAACGTCAATAAACCTGTGGTCAAAGGGACAACTGTCTTCAAAGTCTTGATGTTAGGAAGGCGTTTATCTGACTGCCAAGTTATATACAGCACATATATAGGGCAGCACAGCAAGTATCAAGAAAAATTAGTTTTTTAAATAGAAAAATTTGTTTTTGGCTCTGTCTTAAACAAATTTGAGCTAAACACCAATCTTAACCATTAAACACACGTTGTCTATGTTGTCTTTGAGTTCAGGGGTACTTTAAGAAAATAGCATAACAGACTTTTTTCAATTATACATTTTATTAATAATTTAGTGTAAAGAAAATATACAATTATTTACTTATTCAAAATCAAAATGCTTTATAGAAATACTTTAGAGGATTTTTATAAGATTCTAAACAGATCTTACCCATAAAAAAACGATATAAAAGCATTATAAAAATTTGTAAAAATTATTCACTGGTGAGGTAGGTCCAAGGTCCTACTACTTTAAGGCACTTTTACCTGAACAGGAACTAAATTGCACATGATCATGGGTCTACTTCCCTATTCCTCACCAATTAGTACCTGATATACTGGCCCTCTATTGCGGTAAAGGCAGTAATGCTGTATCATAAATATGATGTCAAAGAATATTGAGAAGAGGCCCAATCCAAATTTTGTTGGGTCTCCAAATATGAGCTTCCACTGATCTGCAAAATGAACAGAATCAGAGTTACAAAGAAGACAGACTGTATCTTTAAACTGAGTGTGTGTCCGTGTGCGTGTGTATATTGTGTTATGTCCCTGGATGTATTTTAGGCGTTTGTGTGTGTGTTTTCTCCCTCTCCCTCCCTTCCTTCCTATCTACTACACGAATAGGATATCCCATGAGAATCGACGTTGGGATTGGCAAATCAAGAACAACGTCACGGCATTAGAAGAGTATATAAAGAAGGATAACGGCGGCAAATGGGGCGTGTCCGAGTCCATTACGTCTCTCAGCTTTAATAGCCGACACGTCTTTGCTCTTTGTATATTCCAGCTTTATGATAGTCTTTATATGTTGTAACTTCAGCTCTATGCTAGCTTCATATTCTTGTATATTTAAGCTCCATGCTTGCCTAATACTTGATATATTCTAGCACTTGTAAATATCAGATATTGTACTCACTGTGGCTGCCTGGAAACTGTAGGGGTGAGTGCCATTTATTTTATGATTGTTTTTGGCTAGCTAAGGAAAAGGATAGACCTTACATTTTCTTTTGTTTTGGAATAGGGTAGATGGTTGTGGAATCTCTGTTAGTAATATTTCTGTTAGTAATTATTTTGGCATTACTCAGCCTTGAGTTATTTTTCCAACAGAAATCTTTTTATTTACAATGAGCAGAAAAATGTAGCCTCTGATTTGTTATGACCCTCACCTCCCACTGACACAACAAGCCTGATGTTTTAACTTGGTTTGAAAAAATGTAAAAATATATATATATTTTTTTAAACAAGGTGGTAGCGATTTGTATTTGTAAATGAAACTAATATTAAATTATAAACATCAGGTTTCATCATACATGTACTTGGATCAGGCATTGGCAACAAAAGTGCTTAAGTACCAGCTTTTTAAATAATTTATCCAAATTCTAGGATATGCATGAAAATGAATGGTACACTCATTTTTTGAGGCCTGGAACATGGCATACGTCTGTGGTGTGGAAGCTGCAAATGGCATTGCAGTGTAAGAAAAGTGAAAAAGCCTGGAAAAGTGCAAAGTATTGCTCGGTCTCTGCTTCAATACGCAGCCTTGCTGATTAGAGGTGATAATGATTTTTTGGATAAACACAACATTAACATGAGTGTATTGATAGGTCTGGTTTTCTTCAATATATTTTTATATAGGAACTGGAGTGGAAAGTGCTGAAGCAGGCTCATTACTGGGACTTATGATTCCTTTATCATTACACCATGTTTCCTGCGTTAATCCAAATAAAAGTATTAAACTGTGTGTGTGTGTGAGTGCTTATTCTTACCATTGTTATAAGACTGCAGGAACATCTGAAGCACGCTTAAACTGCCTCCTGTTAAATCCAGTAGCACATTTCCAATGCTCCAGCCTTCTGTGCTTTGTCTCTGATAGTTCATGTAAGCCTAAAAACAGTTGAGTTGTGAGACATAATAATAAATTCCAGTTGCCCAGCTATGTGAACAAAGTCAATGTCCTGCATTCTTCTTTATTCAGATTTTATAATAACTTTTGCAAAGGATGTTATGCAAGTGAACCATACCTGAGGGATATACTTAATCAGTGTGATGCCCAGTTTAATGTAGGAGAAGTAGTACAGGTAACTCAGCCATGAGATCTTCTGAGCAACAGCAACAAAAAGTGTGACCAAAGCGAATGTCCAAGCGATCACCAGGAAAAAAATGGCCACTTTGGATACCTTTTGGCCTCCTCTCTAAAAAAGTTCAAACAAAATGTAAAATGCTAAGATTTTAGATATGATGATGCTGTTCCAAATGTATTAATTGTGTACAAATGTAGTGCCAAATTCTTGCACTGCATATGTGCACTGAAGTGAGTATCATTATCCAATATGTAAATATTCACAAATACAGACTAACCTCATATATTGCACACTGGCAGATGTAGACCAGAGTAAGGACCAACGCATGCAAACTGAAAAACACATCATTGGCATCCACTGGATTGACTCCATTTGGATTTTTCTTCAGGAATTCCTCCTGTTGATATATAGTTAACCTTTATGATTAGCTTAATGAAATAATTTTAAGTCATTCCTGGAAAAATCTTGTCTGTAAAGAAGCTTTAAAAATGAAACTTCAATACAAACAATGCAATTATGTATTACACATCATAGAAGATAACTTGACTTTAAATGATGAAAAATAATGTCAATTTTATGTTTACCTTGATGTAAGGTATCCAAAAGAGGCCAATATTAAAGACACTATAAGCAATAAATCCAGTGAGGTTAAGCGCGAGATAATCAAAGTTCAGGCCCACCACACTGTAAAATAATATTACAGTATTACTTTAGTTGAAGTGAAACATGTAGCCACATTTCAGAAGTTGTAAGCATTTCTACCTCCGTCTTTTCCAGTTCTCATAAGCCTGAGGATAGAAGGAAATAGACCAGGCGAGAAAGTAGAACCAGCCTATAACTTGGTTGATGACAGCAAGGATGTTGCTTCTGACGACCAAAAACCTGATTCGGGTTTGTATGCTATGGAGAAAAGAAGTTAAAATACCTGTCGTCAACTAAAGAAGGGCACAGTAAGTTGTGATTCGGGGTGTTACAATATATTGGTATTCCTCGATATACCGTTAAGACATGCTAAGGAGATCTACTATATTCAGATACTGTGATATACCAAAATGTTTAATACTGGATTAGATGGTAATCAAACTGTGATTTTTTTTCCCCCCAACCTAAGCATACAGAGTTTGGAGCCAACTGCATTTCCCCCTGAAGTTGAATTTGAATTGTGAACTGAGCATTCTACTTTTTTAATGAAACCAATCAGAAAGAAAGCAGTCAGCCGTAAACATGGAAAACATTGATCTAACTGAAGTGCAAACCGAGGATATTGATTATTGATATGCTGCATACCTTTCGATTTCAGTGTTGTTGCTGTACACATATGCAGTCACCTGTCCAACACTCCTTGCTTGCACTTGAAAAGAGGTCGATAAACTTTTTGCTGGCAAAACAACCTGTAAATATGGGAGAAATGACAAGCAGAGTCGAAACGGCCAGGATCTGACAACTGGCCCGAAAACGAAGCGAACGCAAAATTACATTTACTGTTCAAAAGTAAAACTAGGAAAGCATTTTCTGTGCCGCAACACCGGGCTTAATTTACCTCATCTGGAAGATGAATGATTGAAGAGACATTCGTTGAGGAATATGTAATATTGAAGTAGATGTACACAGTATCATTCAGTGGAGAACTGCAAACACAAAACAAATGGAACGGAAATACTTTTAGCAGGACACTTAAAAGGGTATTTAACCAAACCGCCTTTTCATTCCAATCATAAATAATCGCCCCGACTGTAACACATCGTAGAATATTTGTCCCACCTTGCTGTAATAGTGATATTTGTGGAGATTTTCTGCTCCAAGTCGACAGTGGCTGGAGCACTCAGGGACACTCCTGCATCTGTGAATAGCAACGTATACAACGTTAACAAATGTTGTGGTCGTATAATATTATGATCATACGATGCCACGTGCATAAGCTATGAATTAGGCCTAATAATAACAGAAAGGTATCACTCACCACAATATGACGCGAACACACACAGTGACAGCAACATCTGTACTAGAGATCCTGTCTGCATCTTCCTCAGCTCCAGATGTTCACCATCGACTTTTTTATTTTATTTTACAGGAACATAAGCTTTACCTCAAACGAATAATTCAACCAAGAGTAATGTTGGTTACAGTGAACGAAAACTATTAGCCATCGACTTTTGACAGCTTTAAAAAAAAAAAAAAAAAAAAAAAAAAAAAAATTTTTCTTAAAGATGGCTACTTGCTTGTTCGCTAGTTAGTTAGTTAATAACATGTCGGGATATGCTTTAGCGCTGTCGAGCTTCATCTCCCCCGTCCTCGCTTCCATAAATGTGTCGCTTAATACATGAAAGTCTTCCCACTAAAAATCCTCAAACGAAGCGCAAACAAAAGTGGAAAATAATTACCAGCGTCGGCTTTTTCTGACTTCCGGGTCACGTGATATAAATCAGCTGACTACATGTGACGCGCCCACAGCGCCTGAAAGCTCATGTATTCAGAGACCGTCTACAAAATACTGCATGCATACGGTCTATCACGTTGGTTGCTTGCAGATAGGATTATTAAGGATAATAGGCCTTAAATAACGAAATCGTTCTAAATGTGAGCGTAGACCAACATTAACGTTTCGTGAACCTCGCGAAAGCAAAGCCTTTTGTAGCCAAACTAACACTTTAGGTGACTTTTGATGGATCTTTTGATGCAGGCTTGGTGCCTTTCTCTGTTGTTCCCATGGTAAATTAAATGAACTACATTTATCTACACTCTTTGAAAAAGATCTATCTTGTCCCTATGGGGGGGGACAACCCTTAAAGGTTCCATGTTGAACCCTACAACCCTGAACAACTGGGCAGTGGTGGCTCAGTGGTTAGGGCACTGGGCTACTGATCAGAAGGTCGTGGGTTCAAGCCTCAGCACCGCCAA
>JAOUQW010000042.1:3593598-3608121 GCA_028565825.1 Olivaichthys viedmensis | reverse complement strand
AAGAGGCGTGAGCAGGAAGCATTTTAAAATCAGGAAAATGCTCTTTATTTGGCAAACACACTCTTACAGCACAACACGTTGGCACAGCCAACGAACACCCATTGCAACAAACAGGGGATTCTATTACACAAATAACAGGCAGGTATGCAAATGCACACCGCACAGGCGCACCGCTGCTACAGTACTATAGGACTGGCATATGTAAAACAGTCAAGAGACGGACTGAACAATAACTACTAGTTATTATTAAAAATAAATAAATAATAATAATAAAAAAAATACACAGACGATCCTTCAGCCTTGAGAAAAAGAAGGGGTTAAATAGGACATTTTCAATGCAATACATTTCTTTGTTTGTCTATTAAAGAAGTGAAGGCTCCTTTCTTTTTTGTGATATCAGGAATCCCCAAGAAAACTCTGAAATGTTGAAAATGTACATATAAAGTTTTAGACATTGTGTTGAAAATATAAGACCAGTACTATACGCTCATGCTCATTAGGACAGGTGAAAAACATATGAATATGGTTGGTTTGTATGTGCAAATAATTTACTGAGCTTGGCTTCAGCAAAATGAATCCTATGTAAAACTTAAAACTGGATCAGAGTAAGGTGGGCACAGGACAAAGTGAAACTGACCCATGCCAGGGCAGTCACCAAACCAGTCTTCTGTAAAATCCATCTCAAGCTCTTTTTCCCAATTATATTTGGTCTGGGTCAGGGTTAATGACTCAGAAGATATTATATTATACTTTCCTCACTTCTTACATAAAGAGTGTGGCAGGACCATGGCTCAAATTAGCCTTTGACATTATATTTCGTTTGCAGTGATTAATGAGCTGTGATTTGAAAATACTGCACTAATGATCTGTCCACCATAATTGGCCTAACTCATGGATAAATCTGTGTCATTTGAAACTGTCTATCAAATATGTATGGGCGTGATTGAATCTGGCTATGCTTTATTATGAAGCAGCAGAGTGGCGCGAAGGAAATTACATTTCTGTGATAAAATGTTGAAAAAAATGCCAGCTATGGTCATTCAGATTAATATCCATTGCAGATAAATGAAATTATACTTTCTTTATTTTTTTAATTTAAATGTGAAATATACAGTAGATAATCAGTATTATGCAAACTGATAATTGTCCCCTGCTCCTAAAAACCACATGGTAAACTGACTCAAAAGAGCAGCCCAAAACATTATTTCACACACAATGCTTCCCATTTAAACGAGTGACTCGGGTAACAACTCAACTTGGGCCTTGTCAAACTCTGAATAAACTACTGCTGTGTATAAACTATTCACTCTCTGCAACACTGGCTTTATTGCGTCGCTGCAGGTGAATTGAACGGGTGGGACCGAGGTATGATTTTAACATTTCCCACTTGACATGGCAACATATGTTGCAGTAAACAAGACCCCATTGTCTTGGTCTGCTCATAGCATTTTCGCAAAGCCAGAACCCAGATGGTTATTGCTCCAGAAAATGGTCTTTGGAGAAATTTGAATGGAGTTACTAGGTAGCTATTTTAAGAGAGAAGAGACTGAATAAGCTATAAACTACAAACCTAGAGGTTTGTAGGAATCTGATTACCTGACTACCTTTGTATTTGTAACGATTTAATGTCCATATCAAGACCTTCAATGATGATTCTTCAATCACACATCCACATTCATCTGCTATAATCTTTGTCTTGGGATTACCTTTATATCCTAATTCAGAATGATGCTTAATATATTGTATGCATTACAATATATTAAATCTGAAATAATGTAATAAAGCTATATCCGTATAGATAATAATTTATATGAATAATTTTAATAACATGTGGGTGGTTGAGGCATAACATATGATAATTATTGTCTTGTATATTTCTACCTCTTTGTAATCTGTCTCTCTTTGACACCCACCCACCCACACATTAAATTTTTCCATGATTAATCTTTGCTGCAACCTGCCCTGCCACTGGCCATGCCATCTTTACCCTCTGAAAAAACATCAAATGAACCAAATCATCAGGACAATATATTCTGCCTAAGGAAAATGCATATATTGGACATTGCTTCCCTTCAATTTGAATGTTCCTAATTTGATTAAACTATGGTATAGTTATTTAATACTGTTAAAATTTGACAAAGTTTACTGCGTTAATAAAAACTACACCTCAAAGAAGAACAAAAACGGACTACAGCATATAAAAGTCTGCAGCAGACCCAAACATTTGTTTAGTAGAGAGTCTTCCATTGGTCATGTTTAATGCTAATAATCTTAAAGGTGCTCTGGGTAGAATTTGAGCTCGAGCAATTACAAGGTTAACTACAAAGACATTGGAATGATTTACTCCTTGATTCCACCTTCCATTAATGCCAATGTACATTAAGCCCCACCTCCAAGAATCTACAATGGCCGGTGGAGTTCATCCACGATTGTTCGGTAGCTAGATAGCTTTTCATTGTCTCATTCTACTTGTGCAGTTATGACAAAGTTAGCTATAAACACGTAAAATACTTACACGCCAAATAACTCGGTTTGAAGGAAGCGAGTTTGGAAGTTTACAGCGTATTTTAGGCACCCGGATCAACCATTGTTAGCCAATCTGGCTAAGTAGCTCACAAGCACTGTTGACTGCTCGTCTAATTTTACTTGTCCAGTTATGACAAAATTAGCTACAAAAAAACAAAATACTGACACGCCAAGTAACTTACTGATTTGTTGCTGCGGTCATTGATTTAAACAGTTTACAACATTACTGATCGAATTACCTGTTCAGGAAAACAGTATCTCACAACAATTAGCACTGGATTCCTCTATATTTGTATTTCTTCAGCAGTAAAGATGGGGGTGGACTGAAGGGCCAATAAGATGACTGACAGGAGGGATGTAAACCTGCATTTTTTGAGGCACTTTCTTCTTAGGTGTATGATACACTTGCTTTGATCACATTGTTTCAAAAATTACGTTTCATCATGTTCCCCAGAAATTACGTAACTTTTCACATTATTTGTAATTGCAAGAACAATAAAAAATATTTACCAGTGCACCTTTAATTTATAATAATTTCTATCATGACACATTTGCATGCTCTCAACACTATCCTGTAAAGGAAGTTCCAACTTCTAAGCATGTGTAGAGAGAAAGACATACTGAGCAACCTGTCTTTATCAGAAAGCTAATGAGTAACAATAACCAACATTTCAGTAGCTAGCTGTGATAGCCTCTTAATAATGCATTAATTTGATCTATCATGTGAGAACAAGCAGACTTCCTTTCTCTATAGTCACTTTTGTTTTTTTCGGTTCCAAAAATTGTACAGTTTAGTTACCTTTTCTGGCCCTTAAAAAAACCTTGATATTGCGTTGCAAAGCTTTCATGCTGTGGATTTTTCAGACCATTCCACCCCCTTATATGCTCCAAGGTGCATTTTCAATTAATGCGAATGTCTTTCCAGGAGAAGGGTGACTTTAAGAAAGCAATGTTGCATCTCCTAGTGGTGCAGTCCAGTGGCTCAGCGCCAAAGGGGGGGCATTTACAAACGCAAAGGTGGCATGTTGATTTCATTTGCAGTGGTCACATTTACCTTCCCAGCTGCCAGCCTGGCATTAGCTGTTCAGAGCTTTGCTTTATTATAGGAAATGGAGCCCAGATAAGGTAAGATGATGGGGAGGGGGGATTAGGACCTGGATGAAGGGGCAGCAGGGTGATTTAGAGGCTCTAAAGCAGCAGGGTGGGATTATTTAAGTGTGTGTGCAAACTCTGGTGATTGGCCTTTCTGCTGAGAGAAGCAGTTTTTACTTTGGGGGGGGGGGGGACAGAGGTCAGAAGGTGACAGTCTTTCCCTTATTTCAGAATGGGGCTGTTACACATATGCATTCACGCAAACACACTTCCTCATACGGGTTTATATTCCAAACAAGTCTGCTTAGAAATTCGCTGTTCTATTACGGTGACACGTTTCAAGCTTTCGTGTTGATTACTCTTAGCACTTGTCACTGTACTCCCATTCCATCTCTCTATTTCTCTATCTCTCTCTCTCACTCACACACACACACACACACACACACACACACACACACACACAAACAAACACACACACACGTTTGAGTCATGATTACACAAGTTCAGCAAAAATAAATGAAATGTCTAATTAGTACAGCATGAATACAATAAGAAAATACTGAACATCACTGTTTTACATTTTTCAAGACTTTTTATTTTTATTTTTGCTATATTTAGACAATGTATACTGTTCTAAAATGTGTTCTAAGTTTGAATACGTCTTGATATTTGACATAGATTTGTCTTTAATTTACTGGCATTTCATTTCTGCCGTCACGCGTGACCAGACGGAACACGTTACGGATCCAAATGCAGAACTCTTTATTATAGCAGCCAGGGAAAATCCAACACGTTGTCGTTGTACAGGCGTATGGGTCGATAACCAGAAAAACAAACACACAGGCAAAGGAATCCGAAGGGCGAAACAACCGCTGAACCGGAAGAGCTAGTATTCTGGAGCTCGCGACCTCTGGTGGTGTCGGGGTTGACCGTGACATCTGCTTTAAAACTGACAGTTTGTTCAGATTAAGGAGTTGTTGAGTTTTAGCCGCTCAGCCAAAGTGATAAAAAATATCCAAATATTAAGCTGAAATCCAGGCTGAAAAAAGGTTGTGCACCCAGTGGAATTATTCTGTGTGAGATTATGTCTGTGGTCATTTTTCACAGTTTTTCTTTTGCAGCAAATAAAAGTGTTGCTCTTACTTGGACAGAAACTGACATATGATTTTATGACAGACAAAAATGCAATAATGCAAAACATGGACAAATGCTGAAGAATTTCTCAGAGACTTAACATGAAGATCTTTCATGTGCTTAAAACATAAATTATTATTATAATTTTTACAATTGTGAAATACTGTAGCTAAAGGAATGGCAGATTTTGTATATTTATCATGTTTATTTAGTAAAGCATTCTACACAGAATTCACGTCTTTTTTGGAAGTCAAAAGTGCTTTTGTGCTCAATAGTCTTGCCAGTCAATGATTTTCTTAGTTTTCTAATAGTTTTGAAATCGACCACAGAGGCAGATTTATAAATAACTAAGACAGCACATTACAAAATTCTGGATCTGAAGCAATACCAGGATGATGCTGATGGCCAAAATGAAACGATTTAGCATTCTGAATTGTTATTGTTTGTCCAACTTTAGAGCAAATAAATTGTATCCAGAACTTAATCTTTCATTATTTAAAAATAAGAGACTCAGTAAAAAAAAAAAAAAGTACTGCCATGGGATTTCCAGAAGTCAAACTGGAAACCACCACACTTATTTCACTTCCAACTTAAACTCCAATGCCAATGTCAAAATCAGTTAGTTTTATTCCAACATTGTTAATAAGTCAACTCTTGAAGGAGCTTCACACCATTACATGGACATTATTCCCAGGCACTGTATAACTGCTTATACTTGGCTCTAAGGACTTTGGTACACCGTTACTTATGATCAGGAATTTGTCACATACATATAGACTATTCTTGTTGACACATTGTGGTTCATGGACCTTCTCCCTCTCTATCCTGCAGTGCTGAACCATCATTCTATATTTATTAGATCTATAATTGCTCTTCTGTTGTTTATCTCTGAATTCATCTATGGAACGCTCAAGGGTCCTTCCTTTAGTTACCCAACCCAAGGGTTCTTTAAAAAAAAAAATGTTTTTAGGGTAGTTTTACCATGTCTTCATGGAGGCTCTTGACCGGATTACAAGAAACTTTAATTTTCAACACATGTTTATGTACAAAAAGAAGTTTAACAACATTAGTACAACATATGAAGAGGAAATCAGACAAGGTAGCAGAGATGAAAGCAAGGTAGCGTAAAAAAGTAATGTTTATTAAGATAAACAAGACGGTACAATACGTGAATCCAATAGCGTAATCAGGCAGGCAGAGGTCAAACAATCCAAAAAACCACAGACTAATCAGGGAAAGGTACAAAGGAGCAAATCCAAAAGGCAAACGATAAATCAAGTCCAAGTCAGAAATAATGTTCAGAAATGCCTGCTGTAAACAGGCAAACATGACTTCATCCCCAGTGTGTGAAATAGTAGCATATATATACTGATTGGGTGAATGAGCTGCAGGTATAGGTGAGGCTGATTGACAACAGGTGAGTGTGATCAACAATGGAAGTGGGTCATGTGATTCTGGGAAGTGTAGTTTCTGTATTGCAGGTGCCAGCAGAGATGTGACATGTACAAACACCACCATGAGGGTATGACTAAGACAGAGGGAAAAATCCAGAAACTTGAATTAAGGTTTGATCTTATCACAGTGTGTACTAGAATAGTCTTATGTTTATGGTAAAGTTTAGTCCTCCAGCAGGCCCTGGATGTTCAGGTAAAAGGCACTGAAGTAGCTTGGCTCTTTGTTGGGGTTTGACTGCACCTGCTCAGGCTTCTGGGAGCTGAAAGGGTTCAGCCCAGTGCCTTTAATGTCTATTTCCAGCTCCCGCAGGATCTGCAGAGAGTATTGCAGCTCTGTATCACTGAGAGAGAGAGAAGCAAGTTGTGATTTCATGAAACCCAAAGAACACATAGTGAACATATAGCCATTTTAGCTCTGAATTGTTTTCTTACTTGCTCATAGTGAACATGGTGGGGATGTTGTAGTCTCTCAGCAGCAGCAGTGTTGGTAACCAGCCATCTGTCATTCCCTGATGGGAATCAAACCCTGCAACCACAACATACAAAGTATATTAGACACAAGGCCATAGCAAAATACAAAAATGCACAAAAGTAGACCACATAAGTGTTCATACACTTTGCAAATGTTTGGACGGTCTTATCGAGGCTATTGTTGTTCGATATGAGTGCAACAGGGTTGAGTGTTAAGTCCTCTGTGGTTCTCCTTTATAAAGAATATTGCCACAGAACTTTTCTGTTTGGCTCATATTTTCCTGTTTCTTAGTTCCCCAGATTTTGCCCACCACCTCTACTAATTTCCTGGCCTCTGTTTTGTCCTTGGATTAAGTTGCTCTGGCTACTAAGTTTAGAACACTGCCTCTTTGGATCTAAATCTTTCTGTTCTCCTTTTATAGTTCCTGTCTCTGTCCCTGTGCTCTCATCATACATCCTATATGGTACCTTGAGTCTCACTGGCTGTGGTCGCAAAGCTTGTAGCCATGCAAGTACATGGTCCTGTCCAGACTGAGGACCCTGTGCCTACCAATGATCATCTGCAGAACCTTATTATACTTGCAAATGCTACTGTCGCATCCTTAGATTGTATTCCCAAGAGATTCTTGTTGTATTCCCTCTGTAGACACAGCTTTTCCTCCTGATTGGCCCAGGCCAACCAATTTCAATTACCACATAACCAGCTGGTCAAGCCTCTAATGCAGTCACTTCTCCTACCCCTGCTCCTGTCTGTGTCCCATCCTCTGGCTGATCCAGCCTCTGTCCTTAGCTCTTGCTACTACTGACCCGTCTCTGATCCAATCTTAATCCAAGCTTCTTGTCTCTGTCTCTGGCCCTGGTACTGGCTCAGTCTCAGCTATTGATCCAGGTTCTGTTTCAGTCTCTAGACCCGACTCCTCCACTGGTCCAACTCCTCCCGCCTCCGCGAGCTTGGTCCCTTTTACCTTTGATGTTCTGGAAGGTATAGAACCACTGCTTGTTCCTTTCCTGTGACCCAGGTCTTCCAACCTGGGGAGCTGTCGCACACCTTTCCTGTTTTCCCTCAGCTCCTGATATGTCTCTACCCTGACTACCTCATATCATAGTTGTCATCTGTGTCTAGTTTGTTTCACCTGTGTCTTGTGTTGTAATCCCATTCTGTGTATATAAACTTCTTTGTCTTTTGTCTATGTTAAGTCAGATCCTACGGCCTCTGGCTTTAAAGTACTACCATTATGCATGTTTACACAAAAGTTTCTGTACAATTAGTTAAATATGTTCATGGTAAGTTTGTTTGTGTGTACCTGGGTGAAACCCCACCACAAGGTCTGGTCTGGCTGCTTCTCCTTTCTCCACAAGCTTTTCCCACAACTCATGGTAGAGACCCCTGTATGCACTGATGTAGACCCTTCCTCGTGGGCCAAACGCCCTCAACGGAGGCCTCACAATGGGCCCCTGCACCACTTCTGGCCCCACCATCACCACCTCCAGGCCCTGATGCCCAGGGAACATACGGTTAAGTTCATCCAGATCTGTAGTCCTTGCTCCCAGGGTTTCAGTGTTGCCTGCCCCAACGACGTGGATGGTGAGAGGTCGTGAATAGGGATTCAGGTTGAACATCTTCATTCCCATTCCGATGGTTAGTGGACGCGAGAGGAACTCGCTAGACACACGCCACATGGACTTGTGAAGCTCCGCCTCCTCTGGGCGTGGCCGACAGGCATTGGTCCAAAGGTCTGTCATGTTTTTCCCAGACAGGACAGGCTCTAGTCGGTCCTTAAGGTTGCCCTGCATGGAGAGCCAGTCGTCCCAGCATAGAACCTCTTTAGCAGGTTTAGACCACGCCTCTGTGGGGAAGGGCAGGTCTCCTATTGGGTGAAATAATTGACAAGATGTGAGACTATCTATTGGCTAACAAAACATGGAAGACCTCTCAGGAACTTCATTGTTTTTAGTTGCAAAATCTCTTGGTCCTAAAAGCTGACCTTGTGGAATCCCATTTAAAGTGATTGTGGATTTTTAAAATCAAATTAAAAACAATTATTTTCTGTAAGTGATGTCAATAAAGTTACCCCTTATCCTCACCTTGTGAGGTGTGTAAATTGTGTAAAGTGTGCTCATCATCATCACCCCTTATCCTCACCTTGAAAAACAAGCCACTCTACAAGTCTGTCTACTGCAGCCATTCGCAGCTTTGAACAAAACTGCTTATGCATAGACCAGTCCTGCTTCTGGCAGTCTTTACTGCAGTAATAAACATTCAAACACCTGCAAAATGGAGATTGTGAGAGATAGAAATTAAAGGCAAGACACCAACCAATCCAGGAACTGAATCTTGAAAGGAGTTTCCTTTGTCAGCTGGTTCTGAGGCTCACTAACCTGTAACAGCTATTAATACAAAGCTGTCTCAGCACTTTAAGCAATAAGGTCAGTAACCTTGACGTAAGTAAGATTGACTGTCTGGAATACTGGGACTATAAAATTAAAAAGCTGTCAAGGCCAAAAAGAAAATATAAATTGGCAGAGTTTCAGACAGATCCTGATCGAAAAAAGGGCAGAGAAAAAAAGAGAAAAGAGTACATGATCATTGTAAGAGAGGTGACATTGAGACAGAGGTTCATGTTCTCCTTTACAGTCACGCCAAAAAAGCTATCTTGAATTGATCTGAATATAAAAAGAATGTGTTAAGAATATTAAAAGAGGGGGCAACTGGCTAAGGTTTTGCCCCATCATCGGGAGATCGCAAGCTCGAATCTTAACTATGCCACAGGCATCCATGGCCAGGAGTCTAAGAGTCCTGCTCTCTGGATGAGAGGGACAGACCTTCCTCTCTGCCCTGTCAATCATAGTGACACTAGCCAATCGTGGGCATCTGTGAGTTTATGTATACAGAAGAGGACAGTTAGTGCTTAACTCCAATGACCAAATGGTGTGACCACTCCACACACACACACACACACACACACACACAAAATACTACTACTACTAATAAAATGAGATAAAAGGAACTGGGATTAATACAATATTAAAATACAAAGTCACGAAAAAAACTGATTTAAGATACAGATAAAAATGCAAAGTGAAAACAGGTAAAAATACAGACTCAAATAAAAACAAAAACTTAACTTTAGCTTATGTTGAATAAATGTGTTTTCAGATTTTGTTACAATTAAATTGGAAGAAAATTTGATCTAAAAAAAAGAATACTAAAAGGCATGTCTGTATCAAAGCCATCCAAACACACCCAGCACCTTTCTCTAAATGTCCATCTAGTACACTCTCTCTCACCTTGCACAGCGTTTCAGTGTGTCTGCTGCCTGCGATGGCTGTTTTCCACATCTGGCACAGAATTTAAACGATTCCTCCATTTCCTTAAACATTTCCTTTTGAGTTCGGAAAGTAAGAGGTTTACTTTTCTTACCATCTAAAGAACTGAAAAGAGACAGAGAAAGACAGAGAGAAAGGGAGAGGAGAATTAAATAAAGTGCAAGCAACTATATGAAAACCGACCAACACTTCCCTTATTCAGCACTGTCAGACAAAGACGAATAAATTGATTAATGATTTAGAAATTGGCACTTGTGCAGAAGAGATACAACCTTCAGATTACAGCGGAATTTGGTTCCACAGTTATGGTTTATCTAATAGGTGCATAGAGTGATTTTACTTATGATTTTCTTGTTCTGGTCTTTGTTTGACGCTGTGGTAAAGACATGTAGTTTGGATGTTCGTTCCTCAGACATTTCTCATCTCTACCCATCGAAAGCTGTTTAGAATAGAATAGAATGCTATTGTCACATATACAAGTACAGTGAAGTGAAATTCATGTTGGTAAGCTGGGGTCAGAAGTCAGGGTCAGCCATGATACAGCGGCCTGGAGCAGGGAGGGTTAAGGGCCTTGCTCAAGGGCCCAACAGTGGCAGCTTGGTGGAGCTGATGCTTGAACCCATGACCTTCTGATCAGTAGCCCAGTGCCCTAACCACTGAGCCACCACTGCCCCTGCCCATGCCCACTGCCCCAACGTTTCATTATGAGCAAAATTAACAGTGTTCAGTGCAAAAATTAGCATTCAATTTGGGATGTTACTACCCTACAAAAATCCAGGTACTAGATAGCCAAGTAGATAGTGTATAGTGTAAGAATATAGTGCTTAGTGTGTGATTTCCTTTTTCTTTTTTTCACATTCACAAGTATGTGACCCTTTATGTAAAGTGTTACCAATATTAAATGCTTGAGAAATGGAATTGAAATTGAAATCTATCTGAATATCCTGTTTACACATTTTTAGCTTAATTTTTAGGTAATGTCTCCTTTAATAGCTAAAACCTGTTAGGCATTTTTAGTGTAATTTAGTAAAACATCTCCAAAAGCATTCAAGTGTCATACCATTCGATAGAGACTTTCCCACTACAGTCTCAACCCTTATGTACTCTCTTTTAATTAGAAAAATTAAACACCAGCCATGAGGAAGTACTACCTTGGCTTTATGTAAGAGTGTCGTGAAGTTAGCAGGAGACTGCACATACTACGCACATCAAAATAAACAAACCTCCGTTCTCGGCCTATCAGAAAAGAAATAAAGATATATCTTAACACTGATCTTTGTTTACAGTGTGTTTCTGTAGATAACTAACATTTGCTTTTTATGGTAAACACAGGAGCACTAAAAGTGTTGGCTACACATTGCAGTTATTGCTAGCTAGCTAGTTTTCATTTCACTAAACTTAATATGTTTCAAATATGAAACTAAATATTCAATAACTAACCATAAATTATAAAAAGTACTGAAGGGCAATCCCCTTGTAAGCTTGGAGCGTTGTATAAACTTCTTGTTAGCTCATAAGTGTAATTAAAAACAGCTGTGTTGCAACCAGAGAATCTTCTATTACGCTAACAGAATATTCAACACCAAACACTGACACTAAATGACTAGGCTATTTAGATATTCTGCCTAGTGCAATAGCACTACACCAGAGCCATGGATATTAATATGAAGCAAAAATGCAGAATGTTACATTTTATTTCTAGCTACTTCTGGGCACATTCTTTAAAAGCACTGGTGAAATGTCTAAGTGGCAAACAGACAGCTACAGCTGCCACAACTTCACTACGTCATCTTATGTGTTGGATGGTTTAGTGTTTCTGATGGGAGCTGATTTGTTAATGTTTTGCATGGACAATATCATATCAGTACTGTCAGTTAAGTGCAAACTGTTGGTAAGCTGCTGTGGATGTGAGTGAGAGGTAAGGCAGTGTCAGTGCACAGTACTGGGAACAGCGCATTGGAAGGCTCTTAAGTTTATTAAGACTAAGTCTTTCTATATGCTGTTTGAAGGCCTTGATGGATAAATTTGTTACAGTGTCAAGTTTTATTAGGTCTCCAATTGGTAGTTGGGGTCAGAATGTTTTGGACTATGGTCGGGCCAGGTTAAAAACTCCAATTACAGCTATACTTAAAACTAAACTATACTTAAAACTAAACTATACTTAAAACTAAAAGGTTAGGCTATAATCTGCCTAAATTGTCAACGGTACACTCAGTTATGTGACTGACAACCTAAAAACCTATCAACAACCAATTTCTCCTCCCACCATGTGGCCACAGTATGATAGTAAACCATGCCACAGTGTTTCCTAGCGTACTCATCATCTTCCAGCCGTGGGTACTTTTGTTTTGCTCTGCCTCGAAATTGCAAGTTCGAATCCCGACTATGCCACAGCTGTCCGTGGCTGGGAGTTTAAGAGAGCATAATTGGCCCTGCTCATTGGGTGGGAAGGATGGCATTACTCTCTCCAGCCAGCATCCTTTGCAGTAAATGGTGCCACAGGCAGTGGTGGCTCAGTGATTAGGCCTCTGGGCTACTGATCAGAAGATTGTGGGTTCAAGCCTTGGGACCAATAAGCTGCCACTGTTGGGCCCTTGACCTTAACCTAAGGGCCTTAACCTTCTCTGCTCCAGGGGCACCATATCATGACCCTGTGCTCTATATAAGGGTGTCTGCTAAATGCTGTAAATGTATATGCTTTAGGGTCTGTCTGCTTTGGGGTGGTAGACTGAGGTGTGGAGTTGTTTCAGCTGTAAGAGTTATGGCATAATTTGGGACATGAACGATGTGCCCTGGTCGATCAATATTTCTTTATGGCTGACGAGGGGAAACGGCTCCTTGTCAATGGCCTTGGAGGTGGCTTTTCATAAGATGACAGCTTTTGTGTCTTGAGTGGCGTTGTCCATCATCACCAAGATGTACTCATGCTTCCTGGCCAAACGTGGAAGCTGTCCTACCAGATCCATCTCCAGATGCTCAAATGACACCTCTATGATTGGGGAAGGCACAAGGGGAGCCAGGAGGGGCCGCCAAGGTAATTTTCACTGGCAGGTGGGGCATCTGGGCCATCTGGGCCATCTGGGCATCAGGACCTCTGGGTTAAGGGGCCGTGGTGGCTCAGTGGTTAGCGCACTGGGCTACTCATCAGAGGGTCATGGGTTCAAGCCTCAGCACCACCAAGCTGTCACTGTTGGGCCCTTGAACAAGGCCCTTAACTCTCCCTGCTCCAGGGGCACTGTATCATGGCTGACCCTGCACTCTAACCCCAGCTTACCAACATGCTGGGATATGCGAAGAATGAATTTCATTTTACAGTATTTGTATATGTATATGTGACAATAAATGGCATTCTATTCTATGTTCAGTAAAATCTGACCCGGATCTGCGCAATAGTGGTCTTTTCCCCCCATGTGGTCTCCAAGGGCGTGTGTGTGTGCGTCAATTCCCTGCAAGGCCTGGAATTACACTCTTATTTGACCTTTCTGTAAAGCTGCAAACACCGAGCCCATTTTAAGGGCGCAAAATTCTTTCAACTCTGTCATCTTTTCAGTAGGCCTGGAATTATAGGCCTACTACCTTGAAAATTCACATTGCAGTAGGGTAAAGAAGAGCACAATCCACAGAATGTTAGATAAGTTTCTTATTTAAGATTAAAACTGATCTTAGCAAATCAATTTCATTGCACATAAAAAAAACTCTTCTACACATATATCATATTCCTGCACATACAGGGCAACGCAGCACGTTTAATTGTCATACATCAAAGAGGGAAAGATTGTACATGGGTTCTTTTTTTTTTTAACCCATTTTTACACAAATATGTGCTAGCAAATGGTACCAACAGTTGGTTTCATCAGTTTAGGTGGTGTCATGTTGTACATTTCAAGCCCAGTTCATATCGGGCGAGGCCCGCGGGCCTCTAGTAAACGGGGCGTGGAGCATTCATTTCTGTGCTTTCTCTAACTGGTTTAGTAAATATAATGTGCAAATGTCTGTCGTGACAGTCAGAGTATTATAAACATGCATTACCACTGTATATAATCACATAAAGTTCGTTGATCCAAAGTTTGGATTTTAACCGACACCAGAGCTGCTGCAGTAAGCTACAGGCTGAAATATAGCCCATGTGCACACAAAAGAAATGGAAAATATGTTTTGTGTGTGCTTCAACCGTGCTGCTCTGAGCGTTGCACGCGTCCAGTGTAAAAGGCCACTTTGATTAAGAGGAGCTCCAAATTGAATAAATAGCCCAAGCCAATGTCATTTTGGTATGTTTAAACAACAGTTTTAATTATTATTTAAAAAATATTTCTTAATTCAAAGGTACCTGCACAGAACTCTCCTGCAACCCCATCTGCATCTCAGGTGACCCCAAGGTTGAGAATATTTCCATCTTGTAAGATGTACAGTCAAGCCGGAAAGTCTGCACACCCCTTTCACCTTCCATTACATTACAGACTTATTCTACAGTAGATTGAGTTCATTTTTTGCCTCAAACATCTACACACAATAGCCCATA
>JAOUQW010000042.1:3564400-3576474 GCA_028565825.1 Olivaichthys viedmensis | reverse complement strand
TCATGGGCTTCAGTAACATCTGCTGATAATATCTGACATGGAAAAGGCCCTGAATGCACCCACATGACACACACACATCAGTGAGCCCACACAGTAAGATTAAAAAGCTTTATTTGGTCCGATGGAACCTGAGATAGGGAACCAAGCGTTCACACTTCATCCTGATCTACCAGCGTGCGCGTGCACACACACATACACACCATGTGATACACACCTCCATCACCTCATACACACACATCTAGACCAGCATGATGGGTCTGAACAGAGCTGTACAACACACACACACTGCTCGGGGACAGAGCGAGTGTGTGTGTGTGTGTGTGTGTGTGAGGAAAAGAGCATGCATGTTTAGTGCGTCTATGTGTTTATGAGGTAGAAGGAGAGTGTGTGTGTGTGTGTGTGTGGGGCGGGAGCAGTCAATGTTGGTGTGTGAGACTGTGGTAAGAGGAGGAGTGTATTGGTATGTATACATAGATGTAGGACTGTGTGTGTGTGAGAAATAAAGCAGTGAGGCTGCAGTTCCAGCAAGCAGCAGCAGCAGCAGAGGGCACTACTGACCTGAACACATATAACACCAGTGGAAAAGAACAGATCAAAAGAAACCATGGTAATACACATCTCGACCAATCAGAGCGCTCTATTGCTCACGGTCATTTTGTGCTTCTTTCGCATGTCCGCAACTTCCCCAACACAACGTTCAATAGTTTTCTCTCACACACACACAGCTCCTATTCTGTTTTTGGCACACCCTTGGCGACTTCCCCTAACGACTCAGAAGTGTGTCACTTAAAACAGGTCTGCACTCGACCTCATCACCACAGAATAGTAGTCGATTGCTAATTAACTAGTGTGCTAATTAGCTAACTAGCCGTTTTGCTGACAACCTAGTGTGTTGATTAGCCGGCTGCTAACTAGCAAGGAATGTGTATTAGGGATTTTATTGCTCCTGTTTACGGTCACTCCAGCCAAGGAGAAATAGGAAGGGCACGTTAAAGTGGACTTAAATGGTTCACTTCAGCCGAGTGGAAGTGGACAAGGGTGCGTTGAGGATTGGAATGCAGGCGTGGTCTCACCATGTCAGCATTACATCATAACTATTTCCCACAATCCCCACACATTCAGTTCAAGTATATTTCTCGCTCCCTTCCTGATTGGTTCTAGTAACTTAAGCACCACCCATATATGCTAATAAGATCACATGACGCAAAAAAAAAAAAGACATTTAATTGGATTTTTAGACAGTCTGACACGCAGGTATAAAAATGGAGGAGACGGTCGGAAGTCCTGTAATTTTGGCTTCAGTAATGGCGGTATCCTTGAGAGCGTGTCCGTCTTTGTGCAGGTGTGTTGTATGTTTGGCTCCAGAAGCAGTTGTGTGATTGGCTCAGTAGGTCCAGCATGCTCCGCCCCTCGTGGGTACGTGTGTCAGAGTGGGCGGGGTTTGTGCAGTCCCTCGGTGTCGGGCGTGAGCTGTGGCGAGTGTGTGGCTTTAGTGGGTGTCCAGTCGCCCAGATTGGCCTGCGCCGCTTTACGATGAGCCAGACGGTGTGTGATGGAGAACCCGGCGTTCCCCTCCAGCTGAGAGAGAACCACAAGAACCTGCCTGCAGAACACAGACCATATACACACAAATATTTTTCATCCTTTAATATATTTGTAAAAAAAAAAAAAACCACACACACACACACACACACACACACACACACACTAAACACATGTAGTACACAGAGTTGAACACAAGATGGCAGTGTTGTATTAAATCTCTCCATCACTATCTTGCAGTTTTGCAGTGTGCCCATGTGGTCTGTAAGGCCATTGGGTGTCCGATTTCTCATTTTAGGGTGCTCACTAGCGCCCTCTATGCTTCCCCCATCAATGGCGGCACAGCAATTATTAGCGAGGACCAGAGAGATCAGAGAGCAATACAGCGAATTAAACAACATTAAAGCCAATGAAGATATTCAAATAAAGTGCCTTTCATCATTAATTAAACTCGCCATCAGGGTTACAACGAGATCAAAAACCGTAACACAACTGATTAAACAGAGGACAAAGTCATGGCAAATAACTCGTATTTGTCGTTGTGATCTTGTGTAATTTCTGTTTTTGGTGAAAGGAATCTAATTTTCATTCGTCTATGAATGTAAAACGACAAAAGTTTAAGTTTCATTGGTCATCGCAACACATCCGCACAGGCAGGTAACAGTGATGACAGGAAAAGCACCACTCTGAACACAACAAGCAACTTCCTGAAACGTGGTGAAGTCTCGATCACGAGCACCTTAACAACGTCACCAAAGTGCAGACTTGGAGGAGGACCGCAGGCCTGATGGCACTATTTGGGACAGGGCCCATGTCTCTTATCTCCTACATCTGTACTAAAGGCTGTCACATTAGCGTTTGATCCGCAAAATATAACGTGTGAAATTACAATAGTTTTATTTCAATGGAATTTTGGTGATTTTGGTGAACTTCACATCATCGACCAATAGCACAACTGCTTTGGCTGTGTTGACCTCTGAAGGGGCGGTCCTTCGTATTGCAGAGCAGAAGATTCAAAATGGAGGAAGTGCTAATTTAATTGACATATTTTTTAATCATGATTTAAGCAGTGTGAAGTGAGAGACTTTATAAAAAATAAAAAATAAAAATAAAAAAAACCCACCCCACCTCCCGCCCCAACTATAAATTATACCATAAAAAAGGAGGTATGTAGCCAGTCAGTCAGTTCGCCAGCCAGTCAGTCCGCCAGCCAGCCCGCCAGTCAGTCCGCCAGCCAGTCCTCCAGTCAGCCCTCCAGTCAGCCAGCCAGTCCACCCATCAGTCAGTCAGTCAGTTAGCCCTCCAGTCAGTCAGCCCGCCAGTCAGTCCTCCAGTCAGTCCTCCAATCAGCCCGCCATTCAGTCAGTCCGCCATTCAGTCAGCCAGCCAGTTCGTCCTCTAGTCAGCCCGCCATTCAGTAGTCAGCCAGCCATTCAGTCAGTCAGTCAGCCAGCCAGCCAGACCGCCAGCCAGTCAGACCGCCAGCCAGACCGCCAGCCAGTCAGACCGCCAGCCAGCCAGTCCTCCAGCCAGTCAGCCAGCCAGTCCTCCAGTCAGCCCACCATTCAGTCAGTCCTCCAGTCAGCCCGCCCTTCAGTCAGCCAGCCAGTTCGTCCTCCAATCAGCCCACCATTCAGTCAGCCAGCCAGCCAGTCAGTCAGTCCTCCAGTCAGACCGCCAGCCAGCCAGTCCGCCCACCAGTCAGTCAGCCAGTCCTCCAGTCAGCCAATTGAGAGACTCAATTAGATTGTATAACTGTCTTTTACTTTTGTGTATTTTTAAAGACCCCCTGCACTCAAAAACTTGCTTTTTAAACGGTTAACTCCTCTTGGATGGATTATGATGATTCTATAGATTTGGGTATTCGGGTTAAATTTGTTACCACACTGTTTTCAGGGAAAAAATGTGAAACTTGCAGAGACTTTCACAGCAATTCTGTAAAATAAACGGTTCAGATTAGTTTTGTCCGTCACGAAATAGCTTGAACCAATCACGGTCCAGTTAGAAGTGGGGGAGGGGTAGGGGTTTCAATTTGAATAATGATGTATATTCATATATCCTCACGTTCTTAATGAGTGTAAAGTTTTAGAGATGTTCCTGTGTCATTTTTTGTCGTTTCTTGGGCATAAAAATATGTAACAATTTATTATTCAACATTATTATTATTGTGATTATTTTTTAATGGTTTAAATTACGACTTTAGGGCTACTTTAACTGTTTATGGTTGGTGAGTTAGCTAAAGCTAACTCAAGTTAGCAAGCAAGGTAGATTACTGACAAACTCTAATTAGGAAGGTTTAATTGTATTTATGAAGGTCACACCTATTTCACATGGAGACAAAAACTGCAAATTTCTGTGACTGTGGCTTTAGCCTCTCTCTTTTTGTCTCTCCCTCTTCATATTCTAACTTCCGGTCTTGTGTGAATATCAGGATATGCAAAGAAAAAAATAATTCTATGTAGAAGTACAATGATCAATAAAGATCCTATTCTATTAAAAAAGGCAAACTTTTCATATCTGAGAATGTCAAATTGTCACTGCCCCCTAGTGGCCATAATACTGTGTGTGTGTGTGTGTGTGCGCATGTATGTGTGCGTACCTGTGTAGTGGTGGAACACTGTCTATAGTCTTCAGGCTGCCGCGCGTTGACACCACATTAAAGCTGTCCGTGCAGTCACATGACACGTGCAAGTGGAACTTTGGGTGTCGATTCTCCACGACGACGATAAGCCCCGCCCACCCATGAGTGAGGTAATAACACGTCATACCCTCACGGCCCTGAGAAAAAGAGGCAATAAGAGACAGAGAGGGAGAAACGGAGAGAGAGGAAGAGAGATGTTTAGCGCTACATGGTCTTTCTAGGCGTGTGTTCCCACTGAGGTTCTGGAAACTTCTGAGGAACTAAAGAGTTGCAGAACTCTGGAAGGAGAACTCCACAGTTTCTGGATCCATTACTGTTCTGTGTTCCCACTGCACTGCAGGAACCGTGACCGGTATGGGCAATAACATTTTAGCGTGTGGTAAAATCACAGCGATAAGGCGATCATGGAGGAGGCAGTGACTGAAGTTGTTCTTTATTGTTAACATCATATTTGTGCAAAAGAGTAAAAGCAAAAATTATGCTTTTTAAACCAGCTGTGTGCACACGAAGCTCAATTTTACAGATAAAAGCCTTTTTTTTGCCTCTCCTGATGTGATACAGCCTTTAGTTATCGCTTGTTAGCTAAACACAGGTTGTTAAAAGTGACAGGTAAGCTTGCGTTTGACCAATCAGCGACATTCAGTATGGTAAGCTCCGCCCCAAAGAATTCCTGGTCCACAGAAGAGTACCTACCCTGAAGCAGGAGCTAGGAACTATGAAACTATGGCCCAGGAACTTAAAAATACACCCTGGTTCTCCTCAAAAAATTCATACGGTGGAAACACACCTGTTGTTCAGTTTGAACACCAAACTTCATTTCCCAGAATCCTTTGTGTACATCAGCAGCCACAAATGCACTTTCCATGTGTGCAGAATTTGAGTTTGGAGTGACGCTTTCCCACATCGTCTTGCTGGTATCAAGGCTGTGTCCCATACATACTGTATCTCTTATCAGGTGTGTGTGTGTGTGTGTGTGTGTGTACCTCATGTCTTTCTCCTTTATTCTCCGTCAGTAGTATGATGGCATCAGCGAGCGTGGTTGCTGTGGTGTCCACCTGCTCCACCATCACCTGTCTGGAGCTGTAGATGGCCAAAATGAAGCCTGGAGAATCAGGACACGACCGAGGTGGGGCAGTGGGGCTCGACACTGAAAACACATATACACACACACACACACACACACACACACAAAGACACATTAAATAAACACACACACACACAGACACAGACACACATTAAATAAACACACACAAACACATACAGATACTACTGACACAAACACATTTATACCATCATAATGAAAATACATAGAGAGAGAGAGGGAGAGAAACAGAGAGAGCGAGACAGAGAGAGAGAGAGAGACAGTGAGAGACAGTCTTTGTCTTGATTGTTTTCCTCTTTCCAACACTTCCAGAAAAGGTCAGCAAAATACTGAACCCATTTCCATCTTCTGCAGGAGTATCAATATTTTTTTAATTAATCAGAAGGTATGATTGGTTTTATTAGGAGTAGATGATTCCGTCTAAATCGGTCCTCACCAAACCAGAGTATCGATAAGGCACTGATGAGCAGGATCAGCTGCTATTCTTTTCAGAATGTCCAATATTTTCATGTATTTAATCTAAGGCAGTAGAGTATGATGATGTTTTAAGCCTACTAGCATGGGATGGTCGAGGCTGACTTTTATGATGATTTCGACATATCTCAAGTAGCTGGCTGTTCCATATCATTTCTCATTGGCATCAGAGGAATAATGGAGCTGGATAGATTTAATTTGAACTGTTGATGCATAGGCTGGATAATTCACTGAGCTCATAAAGCCACGTTTGCAAGGGTTTTATCAGGACTTCAGGAATGGTGTCATCCCCTCCATGCTTTAATCTACAGAGCTCTTGAAGAATATATGTTTTGCATTTAGAGTGCATCACATACAGATCCAACAAAGATTTTATGAAGGTTTTAGAGCATCACTTTTTATAATTCACTGCATGTCTACAGGCTCCTTTTCTCTGTCCAGTTCCTGGTCCTTTATGACTTCACTTCTGTCTTCTCCTGGAACCAAAGTTATCACTGCCTTGCTGTTTGCTATTTTAAATCCCTCTACTACACCTAATTTCTGAGTTTTTTATTCAGAAATATGGCCTGCTTTTCTGAGGTTACTGACTTTCACAATGCAAAGTTCGCATTTTGAGAGAGCTTGGCTCCAAAAATATGTACTGATTTTCTGTATTCCTCCAGCTTTTAGGTGATGTTTCACAGGCAAGTCACATGTCTGTTAAGGTTTTCAGACATCCAGGTCATGTTAAATGTCCTGTAGTAGTTAGTATTAGTGCTGAAACAATTATTCGAGTACCTCAAACAGTAAAAATCCTTGATGAACATTTTACGCCTCGAAGCTTGTGCTTTTTTACGCTGTGCTCTTCCCTCTTCACTCGCGCCTGATCAATTGACGGTCACTCAGACGGTCTCCGTCCTTGCTTTGGTGCCCCATTTCGCTGTGTGTTTTTCCCCTCCCCTCTCTTCTTCCCGTCCGACCACGTTACGCCAGCGGCTCACGTCACTCATGCGGGCATGGCGGCGGGGCAGAGGCTTTCGCGAGAGAGGAGCGCACGGCTGCCGGTGGGTTCCTACCGATAGGCTGCCCGCGCTGAGGTCGGGGGTCGTCGTACCACTGCGTGGAGAAAGGGAAAAGCGTAGGAGACGCTCCCTTTCCTCAGCCAGGCCGTCGCGCGGCACTCTTTTTGAACGCGACCTCGGATCAGACGAGACGAGCCGCTGAATTTAAGCATATTACTAAGCAGAGGAAAATAAACTAACAAGGATTCCCTCAGTAGCGGCGCAATAATATTGAAGTGTACCCTGAGAGAATTGTCTGTTTTTGTAACCAAATTTGGGATACACTAATTGTTTATTTTTATGCTTATAAATTATTTCTACTGAAAGGCAATAATAAGGTCCTCGCACAAAGCTCTACCTCACTGTAAGCTCCCCCCCCCAAGAAGTTTTTCTGAAGTCTGAAGAATTCTGTGGTATCTGCAATGCTACATACTGCAGTATTTTTTCAGTTAAGCCCTAAATAGTATAGTGTGCACTTGTAGCCCAGTTTTTGATAGTGATAGTTTTCATTAAATATCTCATTTTATTATGGAAACAATGAGATTTTATTTTTGTAATCGTTTTTCAAGACGTAACAGTTTTTTCTTAATAAAAATAACATGTTCTTTAAAATTCTAGTTTTGTCATTCAAGTCAGTTTTTTTATAAATTTTTTTTCAATTTACTCGATTAATCATCAAATTAATTGGTAGTGATAGCCCTAGTAAGTATTAGTGACTTTTTAAACCATAAAGATGTTTCACCACTTATCCTAGGGGCTTGAGGTGAGGTGACATGAGGTGTGAATTGGTGTAAAACCGCTGGAGTAAACGTGTCAGGACGGTGATAATGCATTTTACAATTAATTCCAGTGATGTATTTTAGGCTGTTAATGTGAGTGATGTTGACTGACGCAACATGTGAACACACCACCATCACAACTGTGACATCTCGACAGGAGGCGACGCAAAGAACTTGAGCTGAGTTTGACTTTACAAAAATGAGAAGCAAGGCAATGTGGCAACCACCAATAGGAAATGCAATTTATACACAAGCATGTCCCTCCAGAATATTTATTTGTAATAAAAATACATCTGATTTGTGGTCGGAATGGGCAAGACATCTCATTTTTAGAGGAAAGACATCTGATTTGTTTTTTAAATCGGTGGTTTCGTGTATGTTCTGCAGCTAGCCATATCGCACTAGCCTGCTACTACCAGGGAAACCATGTGCAGTAACTCAAGATAGGAACACCTGCTAGCGATCAGCGTAAAGCGAGTTTAGCGATGCGAGGTGAAAAATCGCTGCCAGTGTGAACGCACTGTAACATATATAACATGTCACATATAACTGAAACAAACACAGTAACACACATGACTCAAATATATATATACACATACAGAAAAGGTTAAGGGTTACACCAAATACTCTACTGTGATTGGTTCACATTCATGCATATTTTCTGATCCACATGATCAGAAATGATGTAGATGATCGTGTAAGACTGGGGTTACACTTGCTGTTAACTATGCGTACGTATATGCAAGATGGCCGCAGTATGTATCCTGCATTCATTCGGCAGGTCGATTGTGCACGTCTCAAAACATTAGCACAGCGTCCAGATGTACGGAAAGTACGCAAGCAAGTATGTGATCAATAACGTGGCAGTTATAACCCCAGCCTTAGGACGTGAGTGAAAGTGTGAGAGCAAGAGCGAGAGCGAGTGCGTGTGCATGTATACCTGGCGTGCCGCCGCCGGTCCAGTGGTTAAAGGCGCAGCAGACGACGGCGTACTCGCCCGGTTCCAGCATGACGTCACAGCCTACGAACTTCTTCACCGCACGCTTACTGTGAGCGAGTAACCGGCCGAGAGTGAGCTTATTCCCGCTGGAGAAGGACGCCCGGAACACCATGATACACAGGTCCAACAGGTGATTATCCGCCGAGTCTGAACGCCTGGGACACGGAGGGAAGGGGGACGTGAAACAGAAAGGTTAAGTAGCGCAACGTGCTTTTTAAAGTGATATAGTATGCGTGCGTGCATGGGTGCGTGGGTGGGTGCGTGTACCTGCTTCCCTCCTGGAACAGCGCGAACTCCAGTGCGGTTCTCTCCAGTACAGTCAGAGCGCTCACTGTGATTGGTCCACTCGCTCTGCTGGGGAACGAGCCCTGAACACGCACCTCATGCCAGTCCGAGTGTATCTTACAGATATCCACAGAGTCAAAGTACCTGCACGCGCACACACACATCATATTATTATTATTATCAACAACAATAGGGGATTTGCAGTGGCTCTCTGGAAGTTCTGGGATTTGAGGTCACAACGTTCCAATCACTGACCCACGTTTAAAAGAACCAAACCCCCCCACACACACAGACACTGACAGACACTCACTCAAATAATCTCATCAGTCAAACAGGTTTCATGTAATCGAACACACACACAGACAGAGACAGACTGACACACACGGACAGACAGACACACACGCAGACAGACAGACACGCAGACAGACAGACACGCAGACAGACAGACACGCACGCATGCACGCAGACACACACAGGATACGATGAATGTAAATATATGTAAATACTATGGCTGCATTGATACAATATTTAAGTTAAGTGATTTATTAAGCCTGTTTATAGGTTCAGTACCTTATCAATACTGCTTATCGGTTCAGTACCTTATCAATCCTGTTTATAGGTTCAGTACCTTATCAATACTGCTTATCGGTTCAGTACCTTATCAATCCTGCTCATCATTTCAGTACCTTATCAATACTGCTCATCTGTTCAGTGCCTTATCAATACTACTCATCGGTTCAATACCTTATCAATCCTGCTCATAGGTTCAGTACCTTATCAATACTGCTCATCATTTCAGTACCTTATCAATATTGCTCATCATTTCAGTACCTTATCAATACTGTTTATCTGTTCAGTACCTTATCAATCCTGCTCATAGGTTCAGTACCTTATCAATATTGCTCATCGGTTCAGTACCTCATCAATGCTACTTATCGGTTCAGTACCTTATCAATCCTGCTTATAGATTCAGTACCTTATCAATACTGCTTATAGGTTCAGTACCTTGTCAATCCTGCTTATAGGTTCAGTACCTTATCAATACTGCTTATAGGTTCAGTACCTTATCAATCCCACTGTGTTCAGTACCTTATCAATACTGCTCATCTGTTCAGTATCTTATCAATCCTGCTCATATGCTCAGTATCTTATCAATACTGCTTATCATTTCAGTACCTTATCAATATTGCTTATCATTTCAGTACCTTATCAATACTGCTTATAGGTTCAGTACCTTATCAATCCCACTGTGTTCAGTACCTTGTCAATACTGCTCATCATTTCAGTAACTTATCAATACTGCTTATAGGTTCAGTACCTTATCAATCCTAATCATAGGTTCAGTACCTTATCAATCCTGCTTAGAGGTTCAGTACCTAATCAGTCTCGCTCATCAGTTCCTTATCGGTCATCAGTTCAACACTATCAATCCCACTTTACTACCTTATTGTTCCTGCTTACTGGTTCAGTACCTCATTAATCTCGCTTATCAGTTCAGTACCTTATCGAGACCGCTTATTTTAAATCCTGCTTATTGGTTCAGTACCTAATTGATATCCCTCATGTGTTCAGCACCTTATCCATATCACTTACTGGTAAATATTGATATGCATGTCAGATAAATTGATAAACTTGATAAAGTCTCTCTTTACTGATGGATTGTTAAGTATGATGTATTGATAATGTTTTGATAAAAATTGATTACTGACTTGATGAAGTCTCCGTACTCCATCCAGAACACTCCTTCACTGCTGCCATGTGCCATCAGCTCATGTCTCAAGTGCTGTGTCCAATCAGGCCACTCATCTGACCATGAGCCGTTCCAGGAGAACCGCCCCCACGGGTTCCGCAGACGCAAAAGCCTGGAACAGACACGACAATATAAAGCCCTGTATAACGGAACGACCTAGATCCCTCAAGAACCTTACAAGAACCAAGTGCATTACAAAACAGATCAATCTAGAATCTTACACAACAATTTATAACCCTAGAGAGGATAATCTAGAACCTTGTGAAACAGTACCCTGAAGAATCCTGCAAAACAATCTAGGTGCCTAAAGAACAAGAAACATGAGAATTATTATTATTAATATTATCTTGTCCTATAGAACCCCATCTAGAACCCGGCAATGCATAGCCAGACAGAATCTTACAGAACAGAAAACCTATATCTCTGCAGAAAATAAACCCTCTACAATAGAACCCTTTGGAACTCTGAGGAACAGCGTCCTCTAGACTATATGATTAGAAAAAAATCTAAAACCTTGCAAAAGAGAACAATTTAAAACACTGTAGAATAGAATAATCTACAACCCTGAAAAACAAAAACAAACAAGAGTATGCACAGTAGTTTACACTGAGCACACACAAAAACACACTGCAGACAGAACTTTATCCTGTGTGATTAGTTGGAGAATTCATTTGATGAGCAATGCTGTTATAATTACAAATGTTTGATGCTAATACACCAGCCACGCCCTTCTGTGTATGCTGTTGTAGAGGAAGAATAAGGGATTGTGTTAGCGTTGTGGCAGGCGTGTCTCACCTGTAGCCTTGAACGTCCCGGACGTCTAGTATGGAGTAGGCATGTCGTGGACGGAGCCCCAGAGACTCATATACAGCATCATCCACCTTCATGTTCCCGCCCCCACATGACGCCCCCATCAGGAAACTGAGGAACAAGAAATAAGCCAATCAAAAACCAGATCCAATCATGAAAACCAATCACAAACCAGAAAAAACAATCACAAACTAGATTATATTGTGAAAATCAGAGTGACCAACAGGGTTTTGGCCTAATGGTATTCTTAGACCCTGACCTATTTGTGCGAACATGAGAATATGTTTTCCATGGAGACTACAGCACTTCTGTAAGGCACACTGGATGAGGACCAAATGCAGTAACTGTAAATGTAAATTCCAGGACTGCCAGAGGCTCTTAAACCCAAACTGCTTAGCCATGTGCTTGGGTTGAATCTTCTCTTGATTTTAAGTGTTTGCCAAATAAATAAATGTAAAGTTCTGATAGCTAAATAAGGAATAAACCCATCTTTGTAGTGCAGTTCTAGTAAAATAATGAGTGATGAAGCGGAGTTACTGTTACCACCCCAGAGTTGATTATTTTCCTATAACAGCCATTACACATTTTTATTTATTAAAGAACGACACGTCGCACTTTTTATCCGTTTATAGTCACATTTAATGTTGTGGA
>JAOUQW010000042.1:3412436-3423866 GCA_028565825.1 Olivaichthys viedmensis | reverse complement strand
CACAGAAATCATTTATTCGGCTACCTTAAGCCCACTGCAAAAATATATCTTAGCCAGTAAAAACATCTCAAATCTTATAATGTTTTATAACAGTCTCATAATAAGAGATATTAAATACATTTTGCTAATATTTGAGATGTTTTTACTGGCTAAGATATATTTTTGCAGTGGGCTTAAGCAATGTTTAGGATTCTAGACACTAATAATAAGACAGAGTACTGTGCAAAAGTCTTACCCTAAATAAAAACACCCTAAATGTTTTATATAGATGTTGTCTTAGACATTTATTTGATGTCTTCTGCATTAGTGTGTCATTAGAACAGAGCAAATTTTAGGTTTCCAAACATTCATTTTCCAAAAAGATGATGGACTTTTTGTAGAAAAAAGGTGAAAAAGAGAAATAAAAAGGTGAAGAATCTCATTTTAAAAAAAGATAAGGGCTCGGTATTTCACATTATTACCTGGTTTACCCTTCAACCCCGAGGGTCCAGTGATTCCACGCTCTCCTGTTTGTCCTGTAAATCCCATCCTCACTCATTATTCAGTACAAACGTTTACACACCCTTAGGATCAAAACTAAGAAGACAAATTAATTGTATACCAACATGACATTTAAAGTGAGTATGGCTTCACAGATGCTCCTTCATTATCACAAGTAAAAAAGTAAAAATGGTCAAATACTAGTGAAAGAAATAAAAATGATGTCAATTTTGTTCAGTTGATTTTATTTCTGTTTTTGGATTGTTGCCTTGCTCCAGGATTCACCCACATTTCATTTTTAACTTCGTGGAATTCCTTTTATTTTTAGATCAATTGTAAAATAGAGGTCTATTTTCCTTTTTTTCACCCACAAGCCATGGGGGATGCAAACTCATGCACTGTGCAAATACATATATCAATATAAGCACATATATACAACCTGTTCTCCTCAAAGAGCATTAATTGATTGACCTACTGTTGCTGATTAAATGATTAAATGATAATAACTGGACGTTTGCACTGTGATTGGCTTTCATGAGGAATGAGGAATGTCCACTAGAGAGCAGCAGTGTATCTGCGTAATGCCGCGTCTGTTCCACGTTCTGGCATGTATAGTCTGTTTTCTGTCCCAGATGAAAGAATATCAGGACTGATGGAACATAAAGCACAGAATAGCCTAAAGATAATGCAGTGACGTTTATAGAACAGCACGCTTTTTTTCACTAAATGGAGCTAATTCAGTTCTGCCCTGGAGCTACGAGGTTAATGTCGCTACCAGATAACAAACCGAATAGCGTCATGCAAAGCTGGCACACACTTGTCTCAAATCACATTGAGTAATAATAATTATTCTGTATTATAAAATTGCAGATGTATGCAAAAAATCCGGAATCTGGAAGTGATTCTGAGTTTTGGTCGTATTAGCCAACGGACTGTTTAACTGGTTAGCCAAGATGTTACTTACACAAAAACATTCATTCACGCGCACTACAAGTTTATTCAACTTTACAGTGTAAAGTCTTTTGTCAAATTCAAGTACAGGCTTACAGTGTACTTTTTGATGCTAGCATGTCTAAGTACACTTGAAGGGAAGTACACTAGGTGCCATGTAACCTATTAGGTTTTTAGATGTACTAGTAATAATATGATCATGAAACTTATTTCTGTGTAGTTTAAATACTCAGGTCTACTCATATTAGGCCCATATTTAACTATTTATCAGGCTATATGTATATATTTAACCCTAGATGATCGAAAAAGTGTACTATTAAGTCATTATGTAGTTTACTTTCAAGCATTAAAAAGTATTGCTAGTGTACTAACAGTATCTTTAACTCAAACCTGTAATAAGTTTCGTTACAAGTTTACTTTGAGTCTCAATTTAGTCCGAAGTATAGAACTAGTACACTAGGTTAGTGTATATAAAGTAGTAAACTCGATGTAGACTTTTTAAGTATATAATGGTTTATGTACTTTTTAATTTTAAACACTATACACTATATTTTCATAACTGGAACGCGCAACAATAAAGAAGAAAAAGGTTCAAATAAGAAGAAGTTGAGGTTGAAGCAAGTGCATGATTTGAGCATGCAGTTAGCATTATGCTAATAAGCTAGTCATGAGCATCCATTACTTTTTTTTTTTTTTAGCTTTGTGGGACTTAAAGCAAAGGTTTTGGACACCAGTCCCGTCTTGACAGACTGACTACATTTAGGCCAAGTGGAACAAATGTGTAAATTTTTCCCCCCAAACCTTTCAAAGCTAATCACAGCTAATCACCGTGTTGACGATATGAAGCAGTGATAAAAATCTGTTTACAGTTAAATCCAGCGTTTGGTTCCATCATCATGCCGTATTCATGATACCAACTAATCAACCAAATCAGGTGTTACTGCTCATCTGGAAGAAAAGTTTCGACCCAAGCAGATCTTTTTTTCCAGATAAATCCGTCAACTGGTGTAAACAAGCGAATGGATGAGTAATCATGGCTCTGAGGAGAAGTAAAGGTCAAGTAAAAAGTGGAAAGAGTCGTGATTTTCGACACAAACGTCACAAATACGGCTGTTTTACTCAGCAAGTTGCATCTTTGACTAATTTAGAGCTCAATAATTAACAGCATGTCATCGGGTTACGGTTCCTTCACCTCTCTCTCCTGCAGGACCAGTTTTTCCCATTCGACCAGCCTCCCCTTTCTCTCCACTCTCTCCCAGAAGGCCTGCAGGAGAAGAAAATCAGGTTATCAGTGTGCTGACCCCCAACAAAACAGCTGAAAAAGCCAGGAGCTAGCGTGATTCCAAAGCAGAGAACGTCTTAGCACCTGTTGCTTTGCTATATTTCGTGTGGTCTACAGTATACATCTGATTAAATTAATTTGAAGATGGTTCGAGAAGCTCTCAGACCAAATTTCCAGAGCAAATCTACACACAATTCAGTGCCTCAGTCTTCATTAGGCTATAACTGGTGTTTCGTCAAGAGTTTTAGGAAGCCAAGAACCCTTAATTATCTCAAGAACCCTTGAAGAAACATCAGTTATAGCCTAATGAAGACTGAGGCGTCTAATCAGCGTTATAGTTCCAGTTTCAGTTTTACTCCTCCGGGAGTCTCTTAGACATCTGAACTCGTCACAGCTATCGAGAACAATTAGTACACGCAAGAACCTCATTTAAATATTGTTTACACGTGACGTCATTTACGTGATTATTCTTTATCAATCACCTGCAACACGCAATTTAGTACTCGTTATTTGGGATCTTAGGAAATCAGGGCCTCAGTTGTAGGGTTCTACATTCAGAGGGACAAATTGAAGAACCCGTAAAGGTTATAGATTGAGTGTAACTTGCATTTATGTTATAAGCACGACCATGTCTGCTTTTCCTGAAATATTATTAAGCAGCACCTCTTTGGGAAAACCTCGAGCAGGTTCTCGAGTGATTTCTGAAAGCAGGGAACGAGCGTAATGTTTACAGACATTCGTCTTCACACACCCCCTGCAAAACATCAAACACTTTCCTTTTCTACTTTTAGACGTGCGATGGTGAAAGAACCCTCATATTTAATCCGGGATAAACATTTTCCTGAGCTCGGGAGATGGATTAATGCTTCATCTTTCTCTTCTGCGCTGCTTTAATCGTAAACCGTGGTCTGCTGCAGACGGAATAAAACGAGCTCGTTCATAGTTTTAGTTTTATTTTATTTTTATGATGTATTGCCGAGATGAAAATGCATCACTCATTTTTATTTTAAATTTCTGTCCGATTTAATACTTGCTGCTTTTTAACAGTGCGTGAGGTTCTCCGTGTTCTGCGGTGATCCCGTAGCCAACTGATTTATAAGTGACACTTCCTGTAAAAAGGAATATGACTGTCATTTTCTGTTTTTTTCATGTTTAGGTGCGTAGCTAAAAATAAATCAAAATTGTGGGTCAGACAACACTAGACTTTAATTCCATTGTGGTTCTAAGTGAAAAAGCAGGACAGTGTTCCTCTTTCATCTTCAGACCCTTCCTGGCATCTCAGGGTTTTTTTTGTGTGTGTGTGTGTGTGTGTGTTTGGGAGAAAGGGGCCTCGGTCACAATTAACACGTCTGCCTGCCTCTGACGCGGTGTCCCTCAGGAGGAGACGTGGTTTGGCAGAACCCGGCTGGTATCCAGCTTTGCGCCGGTGCCCAGTTGTGGGCAAAGACACATCAAACAGCAGCCCGGAGGTAAAGCAGAAGCACAGAAGAACCCAGTGTGGAGCGTTCACCCAGCTTTAACTGGTCCTGTAGCACTCAGTTAGATCCTTCAGGAGAACGTTGTTAGAGAACCTATGACTCTATCGTGACACACGATTTGTATTTTCGTACCATGACAGAAAGTTTTATATAATTTTAGTTTTTGACACACTTTGACACATATTTCATATATTTTGGTATTTTCATATCACTTTGTGCTCTTTAAAAAAAAAGATTTAAATCTAGAACCTTGAAGGATTCTTTGGTTTGTCCATCTTTCTATGTAGGTTCTATGTAGAACCCTACAACTGAGTGTTTTGTCCTAACAGACAGTGTTCCAAGTAGAACCCCTTTAGGAAGCTACACTCCTAAAAAAGCAAACCCTTCAAGGGTTCTTTGGATAGTTAAGGGTTCTACTTGTAACCTTTTTGGATAGGGAAACACACAGTTGTAGGGTCCTACATAAAACCTATAACTATAAGGGTCACCCCAAATGAACAAACAAAGAACACTTGAGGGTTCTAGATATACCTTTTTTGTTCTAAGAGTGTAAGAACCCTTAACTGTCCAAAGAACGTGGTCTTGCATTGTTTTTATGCTGCAAGAAAACCTGCAGGAAGTCCAAGCTATTAGCAGAACGTTCACTGGCTGCTCTTTAATCTTTCCTTTAATTTTAAAACTGTTTACGTGGTTTAATAGCAAACTGATGATGTCACACGAACCCGTGTGTCCCGGCGGTCCCGTTTTTCCCAGCCGTCCCTCGTCTCCTTCGTCTCCCGCCTCACCTGGGTCTCCTGTCAACAACAGAGGTGTAACAATTGAGCTACTCGTGTATAAGGACATAAACATACAAACACAACAGTTTCAGGTGGGTTCTAATTCTACAGTTTACAGGCGACAGTCGTTTAATTTTATTTTATTATTATTTATATATATATATATATTTTCACCCTGGCATTCCCAGAAAGATCTTTGCCACCCATGCAAAACTAAAGGGTGATTTCTGCATGGACACCGGCGTCCTTGTGAAATGGAGTAATAGCTGGGAGTTAGTTTCACACGCTCGCATTTCGCTGAGACGGCGAGGCTGTAAATGACGGAATGGTTCTTTAACGCAGGATTCGCCAGCGGGGTTTCTGTTATATGAGCTACAGTAGCAGTAAGAAATGAGGTTATTGAGCCTCTTAAATCCAGCACAATGCTTTTTTAATAAGGAAAGGCTTAACATTCTTGCATATATAAAGTACTGTGCAAAAGTCTTAGCACCCTGCATTTTTTCAGATAAATTGTGTCTTTGATGTCTTCTGCATTAGTGTGTCATTAGAAAAGAGCAAATTTTACATTTCCAAAACATTCATTTTCCCCAAAAAATATTAAATGTTACAGAGAATTATTTGTATATTAAGTAACTTTTTAGATAAAAAACAGAATCAAGGCTGTTCTGGGATTTTACCTGCAGAGACAGAAGCAAGTGAGAACCAAAGTTCTGCAGAAGAACTGTAACAAGTTCTCCAAGATTCTTGGAACAACCTACCAGCCAAATGATTTCTTTATAAAACTGCACGACAGTGTGTCTAAGAGAATTGATGCAGTTTTAAAGCCAAATGCTAAAACACCAACACACTGATTTAAATGTTTTACTCTTTACTGCTTTTTATAATATTTATTTATATTCTTTTCATTTCATTATTTTTTAAAAGCACTTTCGCTTTACAAAATACTTTTTTGACGTGTATCATCGGTGGAAAAATATAACGAGATGCATTGACATGCTACAAAGTTAAAAATGTTTTCTAGCATGTGTGGGGCTGATTGCTAACTTTCCTGAGGAAAAACTCTTAAGAAACGTGTGTGTGTTCAGGTGGTACAGCGGGAGGAGCAGGTGGTGCGACTGCAGGCGGAGGTCGTGGCTCTGCGGGGTGACGTTGAGGCGCGCTGTGCTCAGCTGGAGAGCGGAGACGAGGCCCTGACCACTCTGAGCCGGCGGCTGAGAGACGCTCAGAGGGAGCTGGAGCTGAGCCACGCCCATGCGCAGGAGTGTGAGCTGGTCATTAACACACTCCGAGACAACATGGCCACCCTGCGCAGTCAGGTCAGAATAACTACAAGTGCTTCTTTTATGAGGATTGAACTGCAAACGGCAAACTCAGGACCCCTAAACAAATCCCATCTTGGAAAATTGCCTGACTTTTCAACGAATAGCTCCAGACCGAGTGAATTGAACCTAGTAGCCACCTGCATATGCTAATTGGTGACTATTTGATTTAATGAGCTTCCTCTCTGCTCAACACTCCCTCAAACATGGCGTTTTTATGGCAGTCCTAGCCTTGAGCTGTCACCTTGTATAGGATGTTTTTCCATCGTGCGCATCTGCGTCTACGGAATTCAAGTCTCCATCAACATGCTTTCAAATGTTCAAACATTATTTGTGATAATAGAGATCTGTCACTTAACACGCATTACCCAAGAGTGTATTCAAGAAGTGGACTGTGGAAGCCTGTTTCTGTCACTTTGTGAAAACAACAAGAATGTTTCACAAAATTATGGCCTCGTAAAATGTTTCTCAAAATTATGACATAGTGTTACTGCCCTAAACTTGGTCCTGTATTCAATATTCTTCACATAATCACACTTTAATGCCACTAGCATTCGAACAGAGCCAGTGAAAAGGGTTTCATTTACATTCACCTCATCAGCAGAACACACACTCTACCCTGTCTACGCGTTCTTTATTTATTAAGCGGACCGTCGTCAAAATATGCATCATTAATTACACTTCCTGTGCACTGCCACACCAACTTTAATCTGAAAACGACTGCAATAACGTACAAAACGATAGTGAACCACAGACTACCCAATTCAAGCTGTGCATAAAAGGCTGTGGAATTCACTGGAAAGGATGTGGATTCACTGAAACACTTATTTAATGGTGTACACTTTGATGATGGTCCCTTACTAGCAAACTACTAGCCCATCATTGCACAGGAGGTGTCTTGGCGCAAAAGGCCGCGTACAGGTGGGAAGGAATTAGTCAAAATACGCAGGGGGGGAATACTCCTTTTCTCAAAGTTTACTGATTTAGATGTACTGATTAGACATTTTAGATTTATACTGCCACCTAGCGCATCGCTACTGAAATGTTGAAATGCGCATGCACTAGAGTGATGCAGTTTCAATCTCAGTCGCTCAAGTGTGAAGAGGTTGCGTGAACCGGAAAGAAGTCACTGGTTTCAAGTTTCTGTGACGGGGTAACATTTTGTACCTGACATAAGCATTTTGCTAATCCTGAATCGTATATATGGGGTTACCTAACGTCAGCTACTTCCAGTATAGCCCCGCCCACCTCAAACCGAGCAAAAGAGAACGGTAGAAAGCATTATAGCACTCAAATAAAATGCTTACTGCAACAGTATTGTGTTAAGCTTAACCATGCAAAGCTCATACTTCGGCTTACAAGCGTTAAATAAAGGAAATAATTCTACAGGAACATTTTAAAATAATAAATAAATGTTGGGCTACACACTTGCACTGCTAATATAAATAGGTAATATAATGGTACTAAATATAAGGGTAAAAATGTTAACAGCAGGTCTGTTGCTTAAAGCTGAACTTCTAAACATGGGTAGATTAAGGAGAAGGTTTTTCTTGAGAAAGAGAAGCATCCATGCGCTTTCTCATGCAAGTGTTAACAACCCCAGAAGCTTTGCTAAACACTTGTTTTTCCTAAGTCAACACTGGTACACGGAGCTAAGAGACACTTCTGAGGACAAAGAAGAGAAGCAGGCAGCGTGGCTTCGTTGTAGAAGTTCCAAATCGCCGACATGATTCACATTCTAGCATCCGCTGTCATTTTCACAGCATTTCAAGTGTGACGAGCGACGCCATTACGTCAGCGTACTCGTACTAAGAAGCATTCAATTACGATGCTGATACCAAATACGAGTAATTACCATGCAGCATCGGCCCAGTACACGCACCACAGAGTAGTATTAGTGCAGCTCTAAAAAATAAGTTGACAGGGGCTTTAAGCGTGCACACCCCAGTTTAAAAAAGAACTTAGAAAAATCATCTGCCTTGTTAAAATGCCTCTTTTTTCCCCTCTCCTTTTGGATTCATGTTGTACGATTATTTGTATTATCAATGATATTCAGAAATGGCAAAGCAAACGCTACAGCAAGATCTAATGTCATTAAAAATTGGGATTAAAAGGAAAAAAAACAGGTATTATAAAAAGATGTCCTTTAATAAAGCAGTAAATTTGGGTTAAAAATCTTGGGGATGGTCTTAATATTTAATCATGTGCTGTCACATTAATCAGGCTACTACATTAGTACGTTAGTAGGCGGGCTGGCTTTAATGTACTGGTTCATGTGGGTTGTTTTTTTTGTTCTGCGATCTTCTTATTAAATGGGTTTTAGAGCAATTCTAGAGCAATTTAATGACATTTGGGGAAAACCTTATTAGTTAAGAATACTAATCTTTTTCCTGAGTTGAAAATTTTTTGTATTAAAATGTAGGTATACCTCCAACCCTTCTGTCATTTGAATCCACCATCACCCTGAAGCTGTTGTCAACACACGGACAGGACAGAAAATGTTCGGCAGGTTCCGTCAGCTACATGAGAGTAGATTAGCACTGGATACATCAGTGAGCGTCTTTGTGCTCCCTATTGATTTGGTCTCGGCCTCCCACACTGAGCACGATGTGATGAGAGAGGATTTGCACATGAGCAGTGACAGGGTGAGGTGGCTCTTTCTCCAGGGGGATTCTGGGAGCTGGAGTTTGCTTTGTAGTTGTTTGAGAGGCTCTGGATTACGTGTGACACTCTTTGGGATGAAGAGGTTGATGTTTTTCTTTTGTGTGTGAATGTCACATCGACGAGGGGGAAGCAGCAGCTCCATCCACGGCAAGTTTAGAAGCATAAAAGCCCATCCTTTCTTTTCTCCTCCATCACCTGGATGCAGCACTCCAGATTTTCCTCTGCTCCTCACTTTCACCAGGGGCATCGCTCCATTAGCAGCCTGTAGACACAGACGCTCTATTGACCCTGCTCTCTTCAGTTTAGCCTTCACGACACACATTTACACGCACACGTCCCAGCTCTCCAGGACTTTACGTGTGGTCCCAGCCACTCCCAGCTGTGTCCTCCCTCACCTGAGGGCACCTACCAAGCTTTCAGGCCACTGGGAGAGAGAGAGAGCGATGGAGAGACAGACAAAGCGACGTCTAATCACTCTGCATTGTGAGACAATAGCATTTTTCTACCAGAGAGGTCTTCTAAGTAATATAGTGATATATAAAAAGTAGACTTACCTGATGCTGATGTCTGGGGGAGCGTCTGTGTGGCCTTTTGGAAAGAAGTGATGTCCACTTCTGCTAGATATTTAGAAGAGAATTTCCTGCAGCTACAAAAGAAAGACAAAAATTACGATGTTAATAAATGCTTATGTGAAAATTATTTAATTGAGTGCTTTCATGAATTCTTCAAATTTAAGGTAGCTGTAAATGAAGCTCTAAATCGGTTTAATTGGTTCTTTTAGAAATGTAACTACTTTTTCAGAAGGGAAGAATTTGTGGTGATGTTGCCAGTGTAGTTATGAGGCTCTGATGGTGTATGGATACCACAAAACCTTTGGGAAAGCGTAAAGTAACCGGAACTACTTTTTACTGTATTGCTCCAGTGTTGGAAAGTTGGATAAAAGTCCATAAGAACAGCTTTGGTAAGATTTTCTCTCATGTATGTCTCATCCTCACACCTTTATTGTTCCAGTGGAATGGCTGGAGGTTTGAAATTATGTTATAGAGTCGTGTATTTTACATGTTTATTGACAAGAGTTCAACAACTGCCCTTAGACTTCCATTATAAGTGAATTTCTGTAGCCCATATGTTCCAGATGAGGCGGATAGAGATTAGGTTAAAAAACGCTGGAGTATTCCTTAAGGTAATGTTTCACCAAGGAGACATGGGCAATGAGTGAGTCTTTCAGGAAAGTCCTACTTATGAAGCACAAGTTCTATATATTACTACTTGGAGAAAAGAAGAAACTTCCCATTTAGTTCAACCAGTTACAGGTCAGTGGAGGACCAAAGTCCATTGCAGTCTAATACAGCACGTATCAAGATAATTAAAACAAGTCTGTCACATCTGTGCTAAACCAGTGACCATCAGATTATCGAGACTAGGTGAGCTAGGTTAGCTGCTGTACGGACAGTGGCTTTCCGTATTGTATGTAAATTGCACACTGTTATTAAGTATGGAAACTTAGCAGCCGGAGATGAAAGTTTTTGTGTGCTGCACTTTGGGTGTTTTGGGTTTCGCTAAGGGCAGTTGTATTGAATTAAGAGATTAAAATGCCGCCCAGCTTGCTCTGGTTTGAAAGAACTGACAATAGACACATCTCCCTAAGTTCCAGAGTCTTCTAATGATTGCAGAAAATAACATTATAGAGGAAAACATGCACTGCACGGTTTTTTGAGGGCCTTGGTAAAGTCTGAGCCATAAACTGATGGAAGTAGCTGGAACCAGGGGCAGAAAGAGTACACAAAAATGATACTTGACTGAGTATTGTGTCAAATTCTTTACTCAATTATTAGTGGAAGAAGTTAAAACGTGTCCACACCTAAATATATTTAAGTACTTAAAAGTAAAAAAGTACATGGAGTCAGACAGTCCTTGCACAAAGCTGATTGGTTTATGGTGTCCATACAAATTGTTAGCGATTTTATTAGATATTTTAAATATAATACATTTATTAATTAATTATTGAATCAGTAGCTGAACAAAAAACAAATGTAAGGAAAAAAATCAAATGTAATTGAGTAAGAATAATTAAAGTATTAATTTTCAGTTAGACTCAGGTCCAAATCTTCTAAAATGATACTTAAATATAGTAACAAAGTACAATTACTGAAATACTTTCCACATCTGGCTGGAACATGTTGTGACACTCGGAGTGCCATTGTACGGACACACTTTTGGTGAGAAAACGGTCTAAACATTTCCAAATCTTTAAGAGTTTAGATTTGAGAGCTGTTAAAACACATGTCCTACTTCAGAGTCTCAAAGAGTCAAAACTCCCCGCCAGTGGGCCATCAGATCTACCCCGGAGAGCCTGCTTTGAAACATATTCCTGTAATATGTGCCTGGATGCTTCCTTATACGTGTGTGTGTGTGTGTGTGTGTGTGTGAGACAAGAGCTTGGTCCTCTCTGATAAAACATACATGGAACAGCCATAAGG
>JAOUQW010000042.1:3395904-3412336 GCA_028565825.1 Olivaichthys viedmensis | reverse complement strand
GGATTTCTGTAAAGCTGCTTTGTGACAATGTCCATTGTTAAAAGCGCTATACAAATAAAATTGAATTGAATTGAATCTGGACTTGTGGTATAATCTTGAAAGAACCACTTAACCAAGGTTCTTTATATGTTCTTAAACATTTCATCAGTTCAGGAATGAATAAATTCCCCAGGATGAGTGGTGAAATGTCTTTAAGATCATACCATAAAACTTGGATGACTGAAGATCTTTGTGGACATTTATGGACCACCTTATGTTCTTCTTGGTGACACAGCACCTCTGGGAAACCAGGTAACATTTAGGTATTTTCTTCATCCGATAATTACTTTCACTATCCTTCTAATTTTGTTAATTTATTTCCTAATACTAGAAATGATTAATTTAAAAAAAGTTTTTGATTTTGCTAGAAATTCGCTCCAAACTAATGAATCATAGGTTGGGCAGTTTTGGCAGATGGCTGTGATGTAATTTCACCTTTGACTCTTGAGGTCTTGATGGCATCTTCACCCTAATCAAGAGTTATCCAATAGTGACCTTCTTGAGAACCTCTTATGTAACTGCATCCATTTGTTTGACCTCATGGGATGACAAATTCCTGGATTAAGGTTGTTTTTGAGGTTCGGGAGTCACAGTTATATTCTGCCGCACGTGGTTTGGCAAAGCAGAGCTTCCTCGTAAATCGTGTTTCATTCTGCTGCATCCCTTTTTCTTTGCTGCTCATCGATGGGAAATGTGGTCGGTTCTCTACCTCTCAACCCTCAGGTTTCTAATCCTGAGCAGGAAGCGGAACACACACGGTGTATAAATGTGCTATAAATGTTCTCCCTGATGAGAAGGGCCTTGCTCATCACCCATGGAGTTTTCATTCTGAGTGGCACCCTTTCGCGCTTGTGGCCATCACCAGCGTACACCGTGACTCCGACTCTGCGCACGGACTATTATTGCAAGGGCTAATTGTTTACATGTGGTTTAATGGCCGACTTTTCATTTCGCCGGGTGATTCACACTGCAAGAGTGAAGACATTTATAGGACTGGAAGTAATGTCATGCCACAAATTGCTTGCAGAACATCGCGTGGCTTTTTACGACTGTTCTGAAAATGGCGAAGGAGAACCATGCGACGGCAGCCAGTCGGCTTAATCGGAGTTACACGCCACTTATTTTATGATTTCACCATCTGTGAAATGTTCTCATGTAGAACCTCTGACACAGTGTTTATTGTGACTCGGGAGGTCACAGAAATGAGACGGTTTGATTGTTATTGTGGGAAAGTACAAGCCATCATGACTGATTTTTTTTTGTGTCTCTTTTCTCTTTGTGCTGCTCTACAAAAAAATCTTGTGTCACATCACAAACCAGTTCCTCCCAAAATTTATATATATATATTTTCTGTTAGGGAGCAGAACCTCAAATGGCCTCAAGATGTTTGCTCCTAAACAAAATTGGATCAGTCGGTCCTTCATTAATCAAATCACAGTCACGGACCGATTTACTCAACACCTCATTATCGCTTTAGTGCTTCATCACTTGGTAAAAGTGATCTCAGGCTTTTTTATGTATTTCATCAAAAGGACGTTTGGTCTCATTTTGACCTTTTGACCCTTCCTCTTGACGCCATTGCTGCTTTTAAATAAACGCTGACAGAACACGATATTACGGAGGCTTGCGGAGGAATGATTGTCAGATTCTGAAACAGAATCTGTTTTTGTGCTTAGAGGTTTTGTTTTTTTGCGCTTGACCTCGACTGGACCCAACACTCAGACGAAAATTTTCCCCATTTCCGTCTCCTCTGTTGCAGCTCCATCCACGATTTATGATCTGGCCTGATGCGCTGTAGCTAAACAGCATCGCTGGAGTATGATGGATTGCGAAAATGCTATCTATCATCTCTGCGTTCCACCGCCGAAGGAGAAAACAGGGTGGAGAGGCTCGAACTACAGAGACGCCACAGAGACGTCTTTCAGAGTTAAAGTTCCAGATTTTAAACAAGCTGCATGTCCTTATCATTAACGATGCAGCGGATTTTCTCAGATATGACGTCATATAATACCAAAATAACTGTAAATTCTTTGAGCAGCTGTTGGGAATCTCTACATGGTAAGAAGTAAATTAGGACCCTATGGAATCTGTTTTATTTAATTGTTTCCTTTTTTATTTTATTTTTTTTTATTATTATTTGAATTTAGTTTAATGGACTTTCATCATCTGTCACAAAAAAATATGCTATATATATGTTTTTAGAAATTACAAAATGGTTTTACTTTTAATTAATACCAAAATTAAAACCATATTCCATCTGTATTTTTAACTGTTTCACATTGTTAGTGGATTTAATACTTTAGTAAAAAGGAAATATTGCTAACTGAATTGTTAACTTTATTCGGGCTCCACTCATCGGTGGGTTTACAGTGTCAACTGTCTGGCGGGACAGATACAGGCGCGGGCTTGTGGGGAGAACGCAGGAGTCTGAGAGTACGAGAGGGTTAGGCAGTGTCGTGGTCTGGGGACGGGCTTTGGTTTGGGTGATCGGCGGACAGAACATCAAAGGTAAATCCAGAGGCGTAAATCGAGGAATCCGGTCCAGAGTCGTTAACGGGAGAGCAGTCAGAGAAACGCTTGGTATGCTGGAACTCATCACAATAAAAAGGCAATACTGAGCACTGAGGAGAGGTTTCTGTGGGTATTTGTTGGCGAGACTGGATTGCGGGCAGGTGTGTGTGTGTGTGTGATTGTGCAATTGGGAGCAGGTGTCACTGATCAGAAGCTCTGTGAACTTGAACACGGAAATGCCCTTGTGGAGCTCCGTGAGGGATTCGGGGAACTGTGGTTCTGGGCTGCCGGTGTGTTTGTGACATACAGAAGAGACGGGAATTCATAAAGACCGATTCTTGGAGCCATGATGCAATTACAAATCAAAAAGCATCTTGACTTTTTATTACTATAAGCCTACATTATTATTTTGTTTTAGTATAAACGCTTGTTGCTTTTAAAACATGATTGTATTATAATTTTCATCCTTCATGAAAAATTATGTATTTCCAAAAATGTCGCTTGATTTTTTAAATATTTTGTTTATTTATCTGAAGGCAAAAATGTGAAAAATGTGAGTGTTTAAGATCCCATTAATGAAACGTGTTTTCTAAACATTTAGGTTAAATGACACTCGTGTTACTTAATGTGGGAGAAAGGGCTCTGAATAAATGAATAAATACGTCATTTATAGTGTCACGCGCACGCTGCGGTGCGTGTGACGAAGCGTGGCGGTCGCCATGGCAACGAGCGCCACGTGCTCTGTGTTGATGTAGTGTTCCCTGTCACGTGAGTTATGTTAAATGTTATCAGCTGTTCCTCGTCTGTCTTCCCTTGATTTCTACGTGTTTAAATACCCGCCTGTTTCCGTCCTGTGTTGTCTTCCGTTTTGTGTGTTTAGCACGCCTGTCACGGCGTGTTGTGTTTGCGTGTTTATACTGTTCAGTGTGATAATAAATCTGTGTAGAAGGTTTTGCTAATGTGTCCTCCTTCCCGCCCATACAAGTCACATGTCACATGTAGTGCATTATATTTTCACATATTTTTAATTATGTGTCAATTTACTCATTATGTATAAAATTTTTACAAAGTACGTATCCTAAAAGTGATACTACAAGTAATTAGTTCATTTAAAAGCATTACTCAAGTGTTTTTTTTTTGTGTTTTTTTTGCACTACATAAGGCTTAAACGAAACACTGAATACGGAATGTGCAAAAGTTTAGGCACCGTGCCAGTCAAAAGTTATGCCGTATTCACAACAATTTTTCCAACTCAGAACGTGCTACTAAAAAATGGACGTTAGCACCTGTTTGGCTTCTGTGTGGATATAAAAAGCTCTCAAATAGTCAATAGACAAGTTTGTTTGATTAGTGCTTTATTTATTCAGTAATTCACCGTTAATAGTGCTGGAAAAACACAAAAGCACGCAATTTGATTAAAAAGCCTGCATACAATCAATTAACCTTTTTATTATCCAACTATCTCAAAGCATTTCATACAAAAATAGAAATTCAAAAGTGTGCTCAAAAAGCTTAACACACGCTACTACTTGTTCTTAATTTGCTCTACGGACTCTGCCATGTTGAAATGACATCACGAAATTCCAACTCTGAGAAATTGTAAGTCTTAAGAAAACGAGTGGGAATTACAAGTGGGAAGGCCGTTCAAATGGATTTTTCCTACTTGGAGGGAAACTTTTCAGTTTTACAGCTTCCTTTAGTCAGCAAAGAAAACTGTCAGGTTAAAATCCCACAGATTTTAGCAATGTAACCTATTTTAACTTTGAAGTTCAATGAAACATGAAGCAATTTGTTGAATGAAAGTGTGACGGGCTTTTGGATCTCTCAAAGGTGCTTACAGTAGAACCATGTTAGGATTTTTCATTATGAACTAGTCATATAATCACAGAATTGGTCAATTTGCCGAACCCTTAGAGAAAAGTGTGCCTTTTTAAGGATATTGGGACAGAGTATTGGATGATTATAAATAGAAATGAAATAGTAATTAAGAGTTCAGTCAGGGATTTGAACCTAGGGCCATGTGCTTACCGGCGTTTACTCGTCAGACTATAAAAGACACTGCAGTGAATTTTATTGCAATTTGTAATCGGCTGTGTGGTTTTAATGACACACTGCCAGAGATGAGTTAAAGGCTTTTACAGATTTCATTTCATCATCTGTATGAAATATGACTGTTATTTTTAAGCAGTCCCGACAAGTTATTTGTTGGGAAACGTGTCAGAATGATGGCTAATACCATTTTCGACACACAATCGCGCCGTTATTATTGTCTTCTGCGAAACCACCTTTAATCCAGACAGACGACTGATATAATATCGAACAACGGAGCACAAAAAAGGATGGGTTTAAGCTTTAACTTCAGACGGTTCAGCAATCACACGATGTCCTCGGCGGCGTTTTTTCAGCTCTGAAACAGACGAGAGAGATTTAAGATGCAGGATAGGAGGCCGTTACACCGGCTAATCCCTGCCATTTTCCTCTCCATTGTGGAAAGATGGGATTTACAGCGTAAGTCAGCGGGAACAGACGGCGTGAGTCACAGGATTTTAACACACAACCTTTAAGTTGTCCAGAGTTTTTGGTGGAGTCCACTATCCACACGAGTCAAGTTCCATCCAGAGCTTTCATCATTTTTTTTGTCTTGTAGTTGTTTTCTTGTGTCTTTCCTGATTTCGAAGCTTGCACCCAATGAGCTAATTTGAACTGAACCCTGGAGCCCTGAGAGGCCAAACCGAGGGCTCTGCATGATAAACGTCGAAAGCATGTGCAATTAGACATGACTTAATTAAGTCACTGGATTTGCTTTGTCACGACTCTATTGTCATGGAAAGCAGTGAAAGCACTTTGTCAGGAATCTATTGTCAGAGAAAGCGCTTTTTTTTTTCTTCTTTTTTTTCTGAGGATCAGTCATTGTGGCCAAATGCATTAAACTAAAATTCCCCGCCTACTATAGTGCATTGTGAAGCTCTCGTTTCCCGCTTGTTTCGTGTCTTCGGCAGCGAAGGATGTTTTTTTATTTTTTCTGTGGGCCATACCCGTGGCCGTGGATCGGCTTTTTTTGCAGCATTCCATCTTACATGGCAGCTCATCAATGTGGAGTCGGGACAGAAAACTATAAATACCAGAACGAATAAGCTACGAGTCTGGTTCCTTTGAGCATTTGAGAAGGAAAATATTAGCATAGCAAATTTGCTCCCAGTTTTTGCTCGATGTCAATTCGCTACTTCCTTGGATTTATGAGTCGTATCATCATCTAATAATTACACGCGTAATTTCGTATTGTTTTGACGTTTTTTGTTACGCAGCTGTACTTCTCTTAAGGCTACAGGCCTCCCTTGTTTTGTGAAAGACACGAGACCCAAGACGACTGGTGTACTTTCATGCATTCTCCTGACAAAATAAATCAGAGGCAAAACTCAAATTGTGGCATTTGATATATGAATCGAGCTGAAGGTGAAGCCGTTTGGATCTGCTTGGACTGGACTTGGAGCGAGCGAGTGTTGCTTTAGGCAGGCCAGGCCCGGAGGAGTGAGGAGCAAACTGTGTGAAACCATACCTTGATGTGTGGTTAAAGGGGCTATGTGAGTTACGAGACGAGCCCGTGACACAGACAGGCTCGGAAATGACCCGGGGTCCCTCATGCATCCCAGGATTTCATAGCATGCGGTTTTCCTCATACAATTGGCTCAGGAACTTTATGAAATAAGCCCATTAAAGTCAGACCACATGGTCTGAAAGCAGGACAAATACACATAGTATTGCACGCATTTATTAGTTGAATACAAAATTAGGTTATAGTGATATATATATTGTACAGAATCAAATCTGCGTGGTTTTGCTTTTAATATAAATTTTTGTTTTGTTTTACAAGTTCCTGAGGTTTGCTTCAGGTCACTACAATTTCATTCTCATCCTTATTATCCAAAGTCTGTGTGGAGTCTCTGATCCATAAATGAAGAGCTGTAAAATAAGTAGATGTAATAAGCCTGTTTGGGTTTTGACGGTTTTAATATCCAGAGTTTGGCTAAACGTCTGCCTTAGCCATGTTTCTCCAATTGTGTAATTGCTTTTGTTTGTTATCTTTGGGTGTGCGGTAGATATTTTTACAAATGTACGAGTTTATTACCAATGTAAACTGTAGAAAACTCAAGGAACTAATCCGTGATTTCTTTGAGTAAAAAAGAAAAATAAACTTGGATCAAGTATATCCAATTAGCAAAGCAAACCAACGAAAAACGTATTAATCTTTTAGAAAGCCAATATTTGGTGTAATTCATACCATACAGTTTAGAGTATTAAGGAAACAAAAGTCTGTAAAGAAAACCATGTTAGGGTCTTGAATAAACAGACTTCAGTAGACTTCACTGAACCTTAATAGTCTCGTTTGAATCTAATTCTTCTCTCCTCATTTTATTCAGATTTTATATCAACAAACAGATTAGCGAGAGCAATGATTCATGATGTCACCACCGTTGCCTGCCAGATGGCCATGTTTTCTTAATTTGTTTTTCGATTCACAATAGAGCTCCTTTATTCATTGTTGGTTTGTTTAGATTCAGGTTCGGGGGTTATAAAGGCCCCGGTTATGAAAGTGACACGGTTTTTGGAGGCACGACGCCCCGGACGTAAAACCAGACGAAGGCCTGAATTCATTAGTTTCGGGTTAATAAGTAAAGGGACAAATAAACAGGGACGTTCCAGGTTTCTCGTCTCGCTTGTCTGATGAAAAGAACAGATGAGTGGCCTGGCACAGTGCTGCCGCCTCTGTCGGGAAACGACGGTTGTCATGCTCATAGTGCCGCCGTACACTTTGCCGTTTTCCTCCATCCGTACCAGGAAAAGCCCTCCCTCTTTCCACTGAAGCGCGTCTCATTTCCAGATGCCCTGGCTTTTTGTCCTGCTTGGGTTTTAAAACTGTCCCTCTGAAGCAGGGTAACAAAAGGTCATGTGGTGTTCGAAAATTATAGCATTCTGCAAGAGGCCTGCGACATTTCCATATTTCCATGCCATATTTGTCATATTAGTTTTCGAGATTATGATTCTGACCCTTGAAACATGTTTTTTTTTTGGAAGTGGGATCGGTTTAGCTGAGTCACGTTTGTGGCGAGATGACGTATAGCTCCAAAAATGTCCCCAGCATTAAGAAACAATATGGGGCATGCTAGAAAAATAGCAAGCGAATAGCACATTAAGAGGAGAGTCATCCACAGTACACACGTTTAGGCAATGTTTATCCCGATGTTGGACGAGCTCAGCATAAAGCCGTAGCATTAGGAGATACTTGACGCTTATCTGTGAGTGTACACATGCGTGATAACATCAGAGCAAGAGGATTTTGCATCGTAGAGATAAAGGAGGTGGGCTAATGTTAACGCCAATGTTAGAGTTGCAGTGTATACAAAGCATCTATTCATGCAGCAATAGCAGAGGTGTGGAAAATCCCGGGTCACAGCCAGCTCTGCAGTTTGGCCTCGAATAGCAAAACAGTTGTCAGACTTTTAAAGGTCTCATATGCTTCGGAGATGGCCAAAAAATGTCACAGGTTTTTTGTTTTTTGTTTTCCAAATTAGTTGCAACTGACTAATGCATTTGAATTTATTTATCTGTTTGTTTGTTTTGAAGCCGTTTATCAATTTCTTTATTTCTTTATTTCACCGCAATGACGTTGAATTTGATCCAATCTGGAATATCTGACCTTCCATTCATTGTGATGCTAATTTCACTTGGAGGTCAAATGAAATGCATAGATACTTCAAGCTAGATCGTTCCCTCACTTTTCTTGAAATTGTTTTATTAAGCACACATGGATTGAGCAAGGCCTTACATCTTCACTTTGACATCTTCAAAGCTAAACCAGGTTCTGCTGATGTTCCTCACTTTTCCTCATTAACAATGTTAATGTTGGTGCAAGTGGTTTAAACCATCACAGCACTGGACCGAGCTCTTTCACCACAAATGTTTTGCAAAAGTTTTGTCCCGCTAAGAGTCAGACAGTTTCTAGATCCAACAGATTGGATGCTGTGAACTCCTAAGATGGAGTATCTGCCCTTCTTTTCTGTTTGCACCCTACATCTTCTTCAAACTCTGGGTGACTAGAAAAGCACAAGATGAAGGCAACAATTCCTTTACTTATTTATCTTGCCATCACCTGGAAGGACGGAGGGCCAGGATGCTGATTTTCATACATACCTTTGGCAGTCAAGTTGACTGGGAAGTTCTGGTTGGAACTAATACGAGCAGTAAGGTCATTCTGGCTGGAGTTTTGGCAGCAACAAACTCGAACTCATCTAACCAGGGCTTGTACGACTGGAATTTGACAATAAACTCTGGTATTTGTCTTTTTGAGTACTCTTTTAGTCTTTCTGCCAGCTGGATAATTCAGTGCCAGTTGATTTGGAAGACTTCCATGGCGTATCCCTGCAGGAACTCTGTTGTGACTGGACATTGTTTGATTTTGACATTGTTTGATAACTCCAGGCATTAATATTTCAACACGAGAACCACGTTCATCATCGTCCGTCGACATTTATTGATGAAACCCCTTGTTTTACAGGGTCACCGGTTTCCACACCTTTACCTTAGCCATTCATCTTTACTATCTGGTATTGCCTTTCCTTCAGTTTCCCATAAATCCTGCCATCCAAGACATCACCCATTACCGACCAGTGGTATGATTTCACACACACTTCAGACGTTTAATTTGGCGGCTGCTTTGCGAAACTGCAGGGAAAAAAAGGAAATTAAAACAATGTGTAACCGCAGAGTGACCGCGACTTCAGCCGTAGTAAATGTAGCCGCTGGAAAAACAAACGCTTGGCGCTGCACACTGAAGCGTCCCTTTCGCAACATCTGTGAGGCTGCAGGCTGGTTTGGGGGGTGCGTCTGTGCCCACTTTGACTTTTTTTTTTTCTTAGGTTATAGGAAGCCCTCCATAGTCCTGTGATCTCTTGACAACAAGGACAGAGACCTGATTCAGCTCTTCATTGGCACAACGCTTTGCGCAGATAAGACCGTGACATTTAAGAAATGGTTGTGAGCACAGAAGGAGAGTGCACCAGCCAACAGACGTGAAGATCTGAAGAGTGTTTTTGTCACTGGTCTAAAGAAAACTGAAGTATTCAGTGATTCAGGGCTCACGTTACAGATATATTAGAGATTGAAGAAGAACTGAGAAGTAGACTCGTAATGTGAGCCTTGAAGGCCCCTATTCTCATCAAAGATATTGAAATAAAGTGAAATCCACTTGTTTAAGATCTCCTAACCTGAGACAGTGGATTGTCATTTAGCTTTGGACATGAACAGCATTATTGGTCATACATTGACGTCCACTCACGTCTTGATGGAACTTTTAAAGAAGCACCACACCTGTTAGAAAGCCCAAGGAGAAAGCCTGACCTATCATCTGTGGTGTGTAATTTAGTCTGTATTTTATCTCATTTCATCTCAGAAAAGAAGGTAAAACCTTCCCAAGTTTCGTTTCATCCCAAGACCTTCTCATTCGGCATTTTCATGACTTCTTCCCTACTTGTATCCGAGGTCGATCACACCATGTGTCCTGTGGAGAGGACATCCCCCAGATGTCGTCACCCAAACCCTTTTCATATGGCTTCCAATGCTTCATTTTGCTCAAGAGCCCTTTATGTGGTGGACTCATGACTTCCATAAGAGATGAACTGGCCCATAATGTGGCCTATTCTCATCAAAGATAATGAAATAGAGTAAAAGCCATTTGTTCAAGATCTCCTAACCTGAGACAGTGGCTTGTCATTTTGCTTTGGACATGAACAGCAATATTGGTCATACATTGACGTCCACTCACGTCTTGATGGACTTTTCCTTTTCCTCTTCAACATCTTCAACAATTCAAGATTCAGAACTCTCAAGTGAGCTCTTAGCTTTGTACCACATCTCCAGTGTTAGTGATTGGAGATTTCTTACAGCTTCATTCATATAAAAGCCTCCATCGCTTGTGACAGTTCCTCCAGATTCTTTATGCGATCGGGTTGGCAGATTACAACCTGTTTAAGCTCATCACAGCGAGGACCTATAATTAAGAGAGTTGGCACCGGCACGCTTTCTGCACCACAATTCTTAGTTGATGGGAAATGACCATGGCACAGGGGAATTCGTTCTAACCCAACGGCGCTTTTGAAATGAACTAGATTCAGAGAATTTTTGGAGTTTCATATATGCCCTGGTTAGCCACAACTAACCGCACATTGTGCTCTGAAGTTGCCATCAAGGCCCAGATGTTGATCCCTGGTTTTTTGAAGTATATCAGGACCTAGTGGCCTGGAGGCAACGTAATAACCAAAGGATGCGATTGATGTATGATCTCGACAACATGGAATCTGGACATTAGATCCGCTTTCGATAAGTGCATGAAAGAGAATTATTGCAAGTCTTAGCCTGTTTCTTTTTTGTGGCTTGTGGCTTCTTGAGATGATTTTGTGGAAATGTGTGGCTGGTATTACCACATTTCACTTATTACTAATGACCTGTTCCTTTAGTTGGGTTCTTTAGAAATGCGCGAAATTGAGATAATGCTTGTGTAGTGACTCGCTTGTTACCTGCACTCGTGGCCCAGCACACACCCAAAGCTATGACTTAAGGATAGGTGTGACTCACGGGACCACAGGATTTCTCCTTTATCTACAGCACCAGCTGCCCCATGGCGTGTGTGAATTTAAGGCCTGCTGTGGTTTTGGGGGTTCTTGTTGAAGCCAGGTCCACATTAATACACAGCAGTGGTGGTGTCACTAGGTTTCCTTTACCAGGGCAGGCTAAAATTATGACCAGTCCTGCTTTTCTGCACAGGAAAAAGCTCCTGGAAGAACCTAGACCTCCTGCTATGTGGTTTCCCACAGAAGGTTAAATTGTGTTCCGCTGACCAGCGTCTGACAAGTGTGTGTTTTCCGTCGCAAAGGTCTTTTGAGTAAAAATAAAAAAATCTTTACAGTTGGATATCACACCAAGGAATTTCCGACCCTGTGAAGCAGACTGTCTTAAGAAGAGTCTGCTAGAGTCTACCAAAAAAAACAAAGTCTGGTGAAATCAGTGAAGTGTTTGTTTAACACTTAACTTAACTTTATATATCCATAATGATGTCTACACTCTTACAAAAAAGAGGTTCCTCAAGATGGTTAAAGATTATAGCTTTTTAAAAAAGTTCTACTTTGAACTGTTTCTGAAAGGGAAACCTACAAAGAACCTCTGAGGGCTCCCCCGGATGAAAAAACAAAAACAAACAAATAACTTTTTTCTAAAGAGTGTACAGGAAATATGGAAAATAGGTATAAACATAACATGTGGAGCTGATCTGAACTGAATGACTGTTACTCAGGATATCTTCAAGATTCCACGCATACAAAGGTAGATAAATAACTTCCCAAAATCCTGTATGAAATTCAATTGCACTTTTAGAGAAGCTCTACACCTGCTAAAAAAGACTGAGAAGAACCTGACCTGTCATCTGTGGTGTGTAGTTTAGCTTGTATTTTAATCTCATTTCATCTCAGAGCAAAAAGTAAGACCTTCGTTTCATCCCAAGACCTTCTCATTCTCCATTTTCATGACTTCTTCCCTACTTGTATCCAAGGTCGATCACACCATGCGTCCTGTGGAGAGGACGTCCCTGAGATGTCGTCACCCGAACCCTTTTCACATGGCTTCCATGGCTTCGTTCTGCTCAAGAGCCCTTTATGTGGTGGACTCATGACTTCCATAAGAGATGAACTGGTTCATAATGTGGCCACAGAGTGACCGTCAGTGTACCGCTACTGCGGTCATCGGGAGATCTCGCTGAGTTTAAGAACATTTGACAACCACTTAAATATGGTATGGCAAAAAAAAAGAGTAAAAAACATGGAGCACATTGATTGATATTTATTTTTCTACACTTTCACAACTGGCGTCTTTTTTTTTTTTTGAATGAGAGGCCTATTTCCATGCTGCACCTATCAATTACCACCGAAGGATTAAACAGTTTCTTCTGTTCTCCTTCCAGCCGTGAAACCTCAGTGGACAAATATAGTCTTCAGCTTCCCTTTTACTGGCAGTGAATTGATTTTATTTAGCTCTCTGTGTTTGGCACTTTAAGCAGCTGTCTGTCTAAACTTCAGCCTGGTGAAATCAGGGCTCTGTGTAACCGATGGCTCATCACGAGGACGGGGACGAGGACGAGGACGAGGACTCACCCGTCAGAAAACTTTCCGAAAAAAGCCTGAACGTCCAAATGAAGAAATCTGAAACGAATTAAGAGTGTATTTTTCTAAACACGGGCCAAACATGGCAAATTTAATTTAATTTCCAACTTGGAAATATACTTTTTGAGCTCAAGTCTGATCCCGAGAGCAAATGATTTTCTTTTTCATAAAAAAAGCTTTTTTTTTTGCACTTGCCAAGCTTTGACATTTCAGCTGTAATTATCTAATTTAGTGTCTGTTTCTTTCACAAAGTATTAGGTTTAGTGTCCTTTTCTTAAATTTATTGTTTAATGGACTTCAGATTTCTGAACATGAATTATTATCTAATAATTAAGGCAATCAATTTTCAGATCTAGCGGTTCCTGGAAATTAGTTCATGGTAAGTTTATGGGAGGTAAAATGCAGTATAACACTGAGATAAGGGGATACATATGCTATAAAGATGTACAGTGTATACACAGAGAAATGAATGAATTTGCTTGATGTTAACACTGCAGATCTGGTTGAGCCGTACCTCGGCGAAGGGAACTAAACAGATTGCACTGTTATTTTTTCTGGCATGGGAAGAATCAGGCTTATGATGTATGAAATAATAAAATTAGGAGTCCGACCGAGGTTAGGCACAGTCTTCCCTTGTTGGAATTTCGGGAATATGAATGCATGAATGACCTCCGAGCGTATTCAGAAGACGTTTGCTGATTTGGACAGTGCCAACAAGCTGTTTGTCATTTTTTCCTAAAGTAACGAGAGCTGCTGGAGATTTACTATATGGAAAATGCTTACAAGGATAGTGTTGGAATGGGGGAGAAAAAAAAGGCAGCGAGGGCCATGTGGAAAGTTCATCAGGCTCGATTTAACGGGCTGCTTCTCTTTCCTTAGCTTGTGCTCTTTCCTCAGAACGTCTGAACCTAACATAACTATCGGGGTTTAGTTTCTGGGTCTGGGAATACCTGGGATTGTTTAATAGCCCCATTTAACAGACATCCATTTTTCCTCTTGAGAGGTTAGAATACTGTTGGAGACCTCTCAGCGTGTGAGCGTGAGCACGCCAAGAACCACACACACACACACACACACACACACACATTCTCTCTTAAATATGGGAGAAAAGGCAGCCTTTCAGAGAGATTGCGCTCCAGAGGAGTGGTCGGAAGAAGTGAGGGGCGACGTCACGACATGTACAGGACAGCTGTGGCTTCGGGAGAGGGAGCTACTCGACCGCACGCTCGTTTTGGACTGCAAACACCGTGCACAAAACACACATTCACCGAGGTGCCCATGAAACGGATAAAACAAACATAAAACAAGCGGTTTGCCTGCGCTTGTTTACTTTCCTCAGCCGTAAGTTTTCCCTCCTGGCGACGGAGCCCTAAACACACAGTATGGGAGCTGTGATTCTTTGACTTTGAGGAGTTTATTTGAAATGCACGTTGGCACATTCCCGGCAAGAATCGCTCTGGAAGTCTTTTTTTTTTCAAGTCTAGACGCCGTAAATGTAAATCTAAGTCTCTTCTGTTTCCCAACGTAGTCATAAAGGTCATTATTGAGGTCAGATCAATGATGAAGGATGAAATTGTGCTTATATTCTTATATATTCATGCTTTCTGTATTTAAAAAAAGAAAATTGTCTCAACATGGTCGACCATTCCAGACAATTACATTTCTATGCATATGACCAAGTGATAATGCGAATGTGAGAATGTGATTAAAAAGTGAAAATAGCCTCATAGAGTTCAGTGTGAATTCCACCTAAATTAAATTAATCATTTATGTATTTTTGATCATTATACTGTATGTCGTACATTATTTTCATCAATATGTTTATATGTATAGTTTGTAATACTATACTGTTGAGTTTCTGCTTTGCAACGTCCTGTCATGCTCAGCTGCAGTTCTGCACTAATTTGTCCCTCGCGCTTGTCGTAGTCTGGCAAACTCTAATACAGGCTGTGCCGGAGGTAGGGCACGCAAATGAGCATTTATTTTTACATTTATAAAATGGAAAAAATGTTGCACAAGCTCAGAGATTCCTTGCATGTAGTTTATTAATAGTCATAGCATTTAACCGACATGGTTTTATTTCACTTTAAGTATTTTAAGCTTAAATTAAACATGTGCAATCAGTGTTTGGGGGCTAAGCCCATGTATCAGAGCTAGCGAGTAATACATGTGGTGTAAAAGCTGACATTCACTTGTGTACAGATATATATGTGCATTTTTATGTCTTGTGTAGAGGACTTGCAGTAGCTGAAAACATATAAATACAGTGCTGAAATATTGCTGTCTGTATGCAGGTATGTTACAATCGCATATTTTTCATGATTAATATGTTATTGTTAACTGTTCCGAAGCTAACTAGCTCATGTGGAGAGGAAGATGGTTCTCCTTGCTCTGAAAGCTTGCTAAATGTTATTTTGTCTGAAATTTAACAAAATGGGAAAATATACGATCGCGAAGCATTTTGTTATAAAGCAATGTATTTTTGTTTTGCACACAATTACTTGGTTTCAGTTTTACTGACTAATCTGCAACCTGCAAAGGCTTCATTGGTCATGAGACAACCTTCTCAGTTATGCAATGTTTATGACGTTTTTCACTCGTGTGGCCAAATCAAGCGTTGTCCAGTTGTTCTCAGACAAGGTCCAATGGGAAGACTCGAGGAAGACCGCACATCTTCTGGGCAGAACTTCAGAAGGTCAAGTATCTCATCATAGATCTCAGGCAGCCGAAGTTTGGTCACCCGCGGTATCTTGGTAGGACTAAAACCAGCCATGACGCACAAAAGATTGTATAAAAGTCCCTCTACCGCAGCCTATAAGAGTCTCGGGAGTCGCCGAAGTTTCCATTTGGGCCTCATGCGTACCTCCAAGATATAACAAATGTGACTTAGATGACCTTTGTCAAATTAGAAGTTCAAACAAGTCTCCGTTTGATTTAGTGCTGTTTGCTACAGATGTCCCAAATTCAGCCAATATCATCATGTAGGTACGTTTTATAATGACACATACTGTACTCTTTGGGTGAGGATTTGATAAATAATGGATGTTTGGATGGATTATGCGTCCATGAAAGAGCAATACGAGTTTTGAATTGATGTTATTATCCTTACAGTTGGGCCTCCATCCCAGGAATGTTTGCCCGCCAACTTTCGGTTCAAGTTCCTGTTCTTTTCATTCGAGAGGTCTGTTATGGAAATCAGTTGGGGGTTTTTTTGTGGACCCTGTCGGTTATCAGCATGTTCATACAGCAGATGAGGGCAGGGAGTGGGGTGTTATGCAAATCAGTGAGCTTTATGGTTGTACAACTGTCCATGTGCAATATCGGCTTGCTTAAAAGATTTTAAAAAAGGGAAAAAAGAGTTTTGCATGTGAGTAAATGGATCGAGTTACTCACTCGCAGAGATATTATTATTAATCTTACACAAAATCTTACTCAGGTAGTAGTACATTTCATTTGGAATATTACGAAATCAAATACTGTGATTTATTCGATATTTAATTAAGCAAGTCTGAGCGCTTTTTTTACTAAATGAATAACAAAAACGCAAATAATGGGACTTTTGATGGTCCAAAAATTACCAAGAACTTAGTAGAATGCTTAGTTTCGTTGCGTGTTGCACCATGGTCCTGTAGAAACGACATTTCATTTCAATGTATACGAGGTATATGGAGAAATGA
>JAOUQW010000042.1:3383761-3395804 GCA_028565825.1 Olivaichthys viedmensis | reverse complement strand
AAATGAATGTACTGGAACATTTTCATCATCATCATCATCATCATTATTATTGTTTACCACCAAATCATGAACAATAAGTACTGAATGAACATTTGATTAGAAACTGAATAAACAAAAGGGGTGCTCTGACTTTTGCACAGTGTTGTATATCGGAATATGCTTTGTGCACACCATTTGTTTTTAATACATATTTTTAAAATTATTTTAATTGTGTGGTCATACATTCCATGTATGCTAAATGTGACCTTTTTTGACTTCCGTCAGTGAACCATGACGTTTGAAATGTGTAATTTGATGACCTTTGTTTAGGTTTTCGGTTGTAGACTCTACACTTTTGGACTATTTATAGCTTGTGTGTTGGTAGACTTTAGTTTTCCAGCATTTGACTAAGCCTGGATGAAAATATAGCGTAACCTTTAGCATGCCGTAACCTTTTGAATGATGTCCACGGTGAGGTTTGTGAGGAGTGCCTGACTTGTTCACGGTCTATTTATTCTCCACGTTGTGCACTGAGGACGTCCTGCAGCTCGAAAGCAGTGGCATTTTGGTGATGGATGTGTGGCCTGGGCCTTTGAGTCGGTCAGCGCAGCAGCCACACGGCAACGTCGATGGTTGACCTCTTAACACCCACATTGTGTGTGTGTGTGCGTGTGTGTGTGTGTGTGCGTACGCTGGTGTCAGCACAGTGCAGAAATCCACCAGGCCTCACCACAGGACGGTAAAAGCAGTGCGTTAGCATCGTGATCTGTCCTTCTGACGAGACGTGGGCTTCGGTTCTTCTGTACGTCACTGAAGACCACGGAAACAAACTGAATCTGTTCGCTAACTACAAACGGATGCCCCTTTGACCCAGGTCAGGTCTTTTTAGTTTTCTAAAATACTCATCAGCCTGCATCAGTGATTAAACAATAATGTCGGAAACATCCACAGAAGCCCCTCCCATCATTAACCTCCTCCTGAAGGCAGGTGTGTGTGTGCAGGTGAGAGAGATGGAGGGAAACATGACGGCGACTAAAAACACCTTTTTGGTTCAGATTTACCAACAAAAAAAACCAATCGTTTTTCAAAACTCTTTTATTTCAGCTTGTTACTTTTAGCATTGTTGCCAGATTGGCCAGATTTCTCACCAATAATAAGCTAATTTTTATATTATTAGACTAGACTAAACTAAATATGATTTATTTATTCAGTTTATACCACATTTTAAAGCATTATAAAACCCTCATCGGGTGGAACCAGCGATGCCCATCTGGTAACCCCTCAGAACACAGAGAACAAAATGACCTGAAAATAATCATCCTAATATAAATACGGCTTTTTAACATGTTTAATAATGTGTGTTTATTAGAGAAATTGAGATGAGCACACACTGCCAAAGAAAAACGATATCCAGTGAACATATGTTGAATATAGTTGGATTTATCTGATATTTCTCATTATGAGATTATGATAATAACAAAAATATGATTATTAAAGCTATTTCTAGGCATGTTTACTAATTTCAAGGGGTTCTATTGCTTCTTTCTAGAAATAAATGCTTGAAATAAGCAAAATTAGACAATTTCAAGCCGGTTCTCCAGTCAGCTCGTGGCAGGTCACAGGTGCAGTCTAGTGAATGTAAGAACCTAGAATTCTTTTTGGAGCCCAAACATGAAAGCACAGTTTTAACAGAGAGAACCGTCTGAAGGCAGTGTGTCAATTAGATGGAGGTGTGAGCTGCTGGGAACGAGGAGAGGCCCTCGAAGACGTCATGGCTATGTTTAGGGACCACGTCGACATCACACGCATGCTTTGTGGTCGTGTCGTAAAAGCCGGAGGGATTTTTAGATGCTCCGTAGTTCCCTGTGACCTGTAATAAGCAACCACACACACACACACACACTCGCTTTGCACTGACTTACATCACACAGCGCACATGGTCTGGTCTGAACTGAAGCACTCGGAGGAAGAGGAATCTGGAAATGGCATTCAGATGTCAGAAAGATTGTAATGCACTAAATTTGGAGGACGTTTGGAGAGAAGATTTTAAAAGCAGCTGTCAAAGTAAACCAACAAAAAATAACAAGCCAAAAATATGTGCATTAAAACTCTCATTGTGTGTTAAAGATCGTTTTCAATGTCACTGTTTGACACAAGGCAATCATTTATTTGGATATCATTTCAATTTCTAGAGATACGGTTGTGTAAAAAAGTGTGTGAACTCTGTTAAATGATCGGGATTTCTGCATGAATGGATTCTAAGATGTGGTTTAAATAAATAATAATGGCAGTCATATTTAAAGCCTATTGTCATTCCAACTGAATATTATTGCATTCTTGGAACAAATGGCTTTGTTCTGAAACACCCGATGCGATCCGAGCAACTTTTCTTTTTAAATATGCCATTTATTTTCTTTATTATTAATAACAATGATCAATTTGTTTTCATTCATCGTACATCATACATGCAGCTTTTTTAACATGTTTTTTTTCTTCCTCGCACTCGTGTTTAGAAAGGTCTAAATATATGATTTTCCTCTCGCTCTTGAAGCCAGGCCAAAAAAATAAAAATAATAATAAAAAAAAAAGCCTCAGTTTCTTTTCCTAACTCATTACACTCAGTTAAACCTCTTGAAAGCACATCATCAAGGGGAAAAACCTCAAGTATTTGCATTCATCCCTGTGAAACTCTCAGAATGTGTTGAGGACCTTCTCCGTCCAAATACAAGGCAATAAAAGTACATTCTGATGTCAATCTCAATTTCAGAGATATTTCCTATTCCTAAAAAAGTCCCAGCTAAAAAAAAGAAGAAGAAAATGTTCCCCAAACTCTAGTGTGTTTGTGAGTGAGATGTGATGCACACAGTCGGCACTGATATATATATACACGTCCTGTTTCTCTGGAAACTTTGTGTACTACACTGCAATTTTTACTACATCTATATTATATATAATAAGAGAGACAAAAAAGCATAAGAATGGGAATAGAACATGCTACATCACTGAATCTGTGCTCAAGAGCAGGTTCCAGCTTTCTCGTTATTTCATGTGCTGCCCGGTGAAGGAGAGAGAGAGAGTGAGAGACATAGAGAGTGAGTGAGTGAGTGAGAGACATAGAGAGTGAGTGAGTGAGTGAGTGAGTGAGAGACATAGAGAGTGAGTGAGTGAGAGAGAGAGAGAAAGAGTGAGAGACATATAGAGTGAGAGAGTGAGAGAGTGAGAGGCATAGAGAGTGAGTGAGTGAGATACATAGAGAGAGAGAGTGAGTGAGTGAGTGAGAGAGTGAGAGACATAGAGAGAGAGTGAGAGAGTGAGAGACATAGAGAGTGAGTGAGTGAGAGAGAGAGAGAGAGTGAGAGACATATAGAGTGAGAGAGTGAGAGACATGTAAAGTGAGAGACATAGAGAGTGAGTGAGTGAGAGACATAGATAGAGAGAGTGAGTGAGATACATAGAGAGTGAGTGAGCGAGAGAGTGAGAGACATAGAGAGAGAGTGAGAGACATAGAGAGTGAGTGAGTGAGAGAGAGAGAGAGTGAGAGGCATATAGAGTGAGAGAGTGAGACAGTGAGAGACATAGAGAGTGAGTGAGTGAGTGAGTGAGAGACATAGATAGACAGAGTGAGTGAGTGAGAGAGTGAGACATAGAGAGAGAGTGAGAGACATAGAGAGTGAGTGAGTGAGTGAGAGACATAGAGAGTGAGTGAGTGAGAGACATATAGAGTGAGTGAGTGAGTGAGAGAGTGAGATACATAGAGAGTGAGTGAGAGACATAAAGAGTGAGTGAGAGAGTGAGTGAGAGACATAGTGAGTGAGTGAGTGAGTGACATATAGAGTGAGTGAGTGAGAGGATGAGTGAGTGAGTGAGTGAGAGACATAGTGAGTGAGAGAGTGAGTGAGAGAGTGAGTGAGTGAGTGAGATAGATAGATAGATAGATAGATAGATAGATAGATAGATAGATAGAATCCCGGTCCATGAGGTGCTTCGCATCTAAAACAAAAAACACTTCTGCCGTTTCTGAATTCGTTCCCCATTTACCATATAGTGCACTAATTGGGCGTCAGCCATTTTGTAGTGCTGTCCGAATTTCTAAGTGGACAAATCATATTCCCTGGATCATATCCCTACATTAGGGATCTAGATCTACATCCGGATTTCTGTAAAGCTGTTTTGTAGTAATGTCTATTGTTAAAAGTGCTATACAAATAAAATAAAATTAAAAAATATAATTGGAAAGATCACTATATTATTATCAATAGTTCACCGTAAATCTATATAAAACAGTCAATATAGTGACTGAGTGAATGAGAAAGCGATTTTAGACACAACGCTAGTCAATTCAGAACTGAAAAGTTTGAAAGTTTCGGGATTTTGACTTGCAAGTTTCTTGTTGCTCGCTGTTTTTTCTGCACAGGAGTTGAGCCGAATGAAGGCTGCTATGGTGACCGAAAGGGCACAGGCAGAAGAGGAGCTTGGGAAAGTGCGCAGACAGGTGCGCCTGGAAGAGGTATGAATCTCTACATAACAAGTGAAGTCGTATCGCTTAAGTACTCTTAGAAACATTGGGACCATACATAAAGCGTGGATGATTTGAATGAGCTCTGCAGTGGTTCTTTAAACTCTCATTTATGGATACACCTCTGGATGTGCTATCCTCTTCAACAGTCTGACCAAGAGCATTTGTTTTTAGATGCTTTTTAAATGCCCCAATAACATAAATGATGTTCATTATATTCAGCAAGATATGTTTGGAATAAGGTTTGCATGTCATGAAAAATCTCAATCTGATAATGGTGTAGTCATAATTAGAAGGATCTTCAAATAAGGCAAATTGTGTTGTACAATGATTAGATATTCCTCTCTGTCTAACCGTGCAGCAGCAACATTTAAGCAGCATGGAGGAGAAACTACGGAGCATACGCCAGTCACGGGACGAGGCTCAGAGCCATTGCACACAGCAGAAGCAGACCATTGCTGAGCTGCACGGCAGAATAGGCCAGCAGAGCATCGAGATGGACGCCCTGCGCCGCAGGATAGACGAGCTGCAGCAGGTGGTTCTAATGCACACACATTTTCACTCAGACCTCTCATGAGATAAAACACTCTGTTCTTGCTGTCTGTCACAGTCTGATTTCACATCAGGGCCGGTATGTATATAGTTGGCCAGATTAAAAGTGGCAAAACAATTCGTAATTTCTTCTTAATAGGAAACTTACTCCTACACTTATTCTAGGAAAAAGATGGAGGCACAGATATATAGAAAATGTGTATCCAAATTCTTCCACGATCGGAAAGATATACTACAATTGATTCATGATACAGCTTCTTATAAAGAGGTACCGGGTCAAACACAAAGGCATCCTTTTTGAAATCACAGATTTAATAAAAAATAAATTAAAAAAAAGAATGAAGTGTTTCCGTTCTCAGACAAATACCCCACGTTTCTCACACACTAACCACACATCATTCACCTTAGCTCTTCCACTTCGAGAAGCACTGGGTCCCGGGCCGTCTTTATACCCGTGATGGAGTGACCGATTACAGAATGAACAATATCAGCCAACTCCTCTGCCTGTGGCAAAACCAATATCAATATGTAGAAACAGTATGTTGGTATACGTGGAAATAACATTTTACTTGCCCGTGGCTCCTTGTGATTTTTTTTTTTAGGTGCTGCAATCTCTGTTTGGCGTTTTGGTAGCACATTGTGCCATATTTTCTCACACTCTTCTGCGGTGGGCTGGATATGAGCCATTAATTTCCTCTTCCACCATCTGCCAAGCCATTTTCATATCCTGACTAGTCAGGTTGGGCCCAAATCTTCCCCTTATAATGATCTTTTTCTCCAGCCTTTTGTTGGCTGTGATGCTCAAACCCAAACAAACTCCTGAATTGCATCAAATCCACCTCTGAAGGTGATGGGTAGCACTCACTCCACTAAAGAATCAATATAGGGACATTACCTCTGTTATAATCTACATTGGTTAATGTCCTGTAAAACTTCATATCATAATAGGACCAATCAAACACACTGGTCCTTTTTTTTGGTCCTATTACATTTATAGGACCTTAACCAATGTAGATTTTATATTTTTAAATGTGCAAGTTTTTGTTAATGATTGGTCTGATTGCTCTTTAAGACAATGATTGGTGTGATGTGGTTGTTTTCTATGGGACTTTTATTACAATGCTTTGAGTTATTCCCACATCATGTGACCACATCATCTAACCGCTGAGGCTCCACTTGGGCCTACAGAGATCACACGACCATGCCTTTGTCTCCTATTGTCTCCCCTGCCCTGACGAAGGCCAACTGGGCCGAAACATTGGCATTGCTTTTCACTTTGACATGGCAGAATAAAATAGAAATACTATTTTTTTTTTTCTCCCATTTTTTCCTTATGTCTGATCTTTAAAGAAATTAGTCCAGTATAGCCTAACATTAACGATATATCTGTTTTAGATTTCCTTATTCTTTCCACCATGCTGGTGTATTGTCACATCCATAAAATGAATACTTCAACCAAAGTGCAAAGGGGCTACAAAGGGGACAAGCTGGCAGAAGTTCCTTGGCATAATACTAACTGACCTGTATCTGTTCATGATTAGTCATGTGAGCAAAACCTGAATGTATTATGTTAATGTATATGTTGCTGACTGTATATTGTATTGAATATATTGTCACCTTTATTGTCACATATACATATACAAGTACAGTATGCTCCCACAGTGGCCAACAGAAAGACTGTAGGGACAATTACCACATACACTTGAATGTGCCATATAAGGCTATTTATTACTATTGTCCTTGTGATTCTACTCTGACATACTGTTCTTGCAGGAGCTTGCAGGGAAAGAGCAGGAGAAGGTGGCAGAGGTGACGCGGGTTAGGGTAGAGCTGCAGGAGCAGATCGGCCACTTGCAGGCTGAGAGGACGGCGCAGGGCGGCCTGAAGGAGAAGATTGCTGCTTTGGAGAGAGAAATGAAGGGTAAAGGCTTACAGATAAAAGTTGATGGCTTTAGCCCATCACACAGGACTTTTACAAAATATAAAGAGGACATTATTATCGTTACTGGAATAGTTTCTTATTTTGACAATGAAAACTTTTTTGTTCCCAGAATAGATTTGATATGAATAGAAAAGAAATCTTAACATCTAAGTAGCATCTTTCATGAGACAGGAAACTGGGCTTAATTGATTTTAAAATCTGTTCATATTACATTTTCGTGTTCCACATCTGTTAATATATCATAAAGGAAGTAGGCGGTTGTCTTTTGTAGGTTTTTTGTCATGGTAAGTCTTAATTTCTATGTTTAGAGGGAGTATAAATTGTGTACTTGACCATGAGTGCAAAGAAAAACACTAAAACTTAACACAAATATGTTTGGCATAAATACGTTAAAACACAGTTGGTTTTCATTTGACATTGGGTAACCAGACAAAGGGTTTCATGGTCAACACGGAACCACATTTGTGATTATTTTCCTAGCAGGGTTCGCAAAAAGTTTAAGTACCAGAATCTTTTTTTTTTTTTTTTAAGTACTGGAAAACCTGGAAAATAGCGCTTTTTTTTTTAAGTGCGTAAAAAAAAGTGTTTGAATATAAGAAAGGCATTTAATAAGTAACGTGTTATCCTAAACCAAGTTTTTGGTGTTTGGTGATCAATTGGCGCAAAGACACATTGGAATCCGATAGCCACACCAACTGATATGTACATGCATGAACCCCGTCTTAAGATCATCTGACTTTAGGTTGTTTGTCTGTGTCTGAAAGGGTTTTTTTTTTTTTTTCAAACAGCACTTGGCACCACGCACCGGGAGACCCTTCTGGACAAAGAAAGTGAGATCTCGTCTCTGCAGGAGCGGCTGCGCATGCGAGAGGGGGAAATCCAACGCATGCGTGAGGATGAGGCACAGAGAGCCAGTTTACTTCAGAATGCCATCCTTACCTATGTCCAAGGCACCTCACTCGGACACTACAGCCCAAAAAAATGAGCCCTCATTCACTCCATAACCAGTCTTCCTGAGACCAAAAACCTGTCTTTGAAGATTTTCAGTCATCCATATCATTTTGAATTTAATAGTAGTAATAAATGAAAGAAAATGGACTTGTGGTAAACTCTTAAAAACTTATCTGAGGGGCTTCATCAGTTGAAAAAGTTTAAAGACTTTAACCCAAGTGAAGTCGCTTTGACTTACTACTACTAGACATTGCAATAACATATTTTGCATATTGTTATCTCTGTGTGGTATTTATTCAACTTGAACAAACTATTTTTTTCTACAAGCCAATCGTTTACCATGACGTGCTGGTATCTCAGGATTAGCAAATTCAAGTGAATCTTTATTTAAATGAATGTAGTGGCATCCAAACATGAATCAGCACACTTTTGTATGTTTTTTTTATACTTGATTTTATAAATTAAATTTTTTTAAATAAGGTGCAAATGTAAGTTTTCTTGATAGCAAAGACAAAATGACACTTTGTCATATGGTTTACAAAAACTTGGCATATGTGGTACACAACATATATAGCCTACATCTATTCCTGAAGACATTTTCTTTCAAATGTTATAAGAGCATGCATTTCTGGCTAACACTAAGCATCATGCTTGAAAAGTTGCAAAATGATATTTCGTTGTATTTGTACCTGCATTCCATTCCAAGAGCACAAAACAATATTCTTACCCTATAATGGGATAACATTTTTTCCAGTAAACAGTGACAAACCAGAACATTAAAATGGTTTTAGGCTCAGTTCTTTCATTTTAAACTCTTTGGGAGGGTCAACATGACCACCAACTCTCTACCTATATTTTTTATAGCAAAATGAGAAACTTTAAGATGCAGGTTATGTCCAAAACCACTACCGTACCACACAGTGTTTTACATTTTAACATCAACATTTTTATGGGTTTAAATCCTTTACAAATATTACCACACAAACTTTGGCTTCAGGATAGGTATTTTCTGAAAAAAATATTCCATCACTTCGATAGCATGCTAACTTCCACTACTGATAGTTGACTTTCCAATCACTTACAGCTTTTCACATGATAGCATAATGTTTTGACTTCAGTACAAGATTAGGACGTTGTGCTTGGACATACTGTTCAACACTGTGGTGTGATGTAGTGTAGGATTTTTAAAGTGGGTAAACTTTTTTAGATCGTCTTACATGGACATGGTGTTTATTGCACATTGACAGCAGTATGATTAACAGCTTGGAATATTATAAGAAACCTTCAATTGACATTTTAGTATTAAGTTTTTTTTAAAACAGTCTAGTAATAACTAAAATAAGTTACAAATACTATAAGCTCACATACATGGAGCCTGATTCAGTTAAAAACATGGTGGCTGGCACAGACAACTCAAGCAGTGCTCATCTATAAAAGGCATTGCAGCCTACTATTGTGGAAGTTGAAAATAAATCCAACTCTTTAAAATACTTTTTCTTCTCCACGTAAAACTATGTAGCCTACATGTTTAAGAGTACATGTCCTTTATTCACTGTGTAAATTACAGCAATCTCTGTGGACTGCATCATTGTTTTAGTTAAAAGAATCACTATTAATTGCATGAACATTTTTTTGCAGTATAGTGATGTTTACCTTCTGTAAACCTACCGCTGCATAAATTCCAACACACTATTATTTACAGTAGTAAATGTGAAAATAATATCAGTTAAGCAGTTTATTGGACTTCAGACTAACAAATTATGGCTTGTCCAAATTAACAGTTAGACCTAACTCATAAAATAATTAAGTTTAGAATTGTTTGAGTACAGGAGATATGTTAAATAAGACAAGACTTGTTTCACAAGAACTATTTACAACAAAATGTCAGTGTTAAATGTGAACTGCTTAAACACACCCAAAAAAAAAAAAACCTATGCTTGTGGGAGCGCCATGTCCTGTCCTTGTGTGGCATGTTAAATCACCATTAACAACACATTCTGCTCTAATATCTGATCTTAAGTTAACTTGGAAAAACAAAAACAAAATTTCATGTTGACCACAGCAGGCACTGACAGACTGTTGCTGACTGAGACAAATAACAGAGTGTAACGACCTTTGTCGGCGGGCAGTTCACACACACACACACACACACACACATCCATCAACGATCCCCCCTCCCCCCGCTGCTACACAGAGCTTTGTAAAACATTTCAGCTATTGCACCTTATAACTCTCCATGAGCATCACACACCACCATTTCTGGAGCAGTGGTATGTCATGCTAAATTAAAATGATTTAAAGGTGTTTATTATAATTTAATCATCGGACGACTTTGGTAATTAAGAAAGCAATTAAAATGAGCTTGCAATGAGAAATCAAAGTGGGCATCGAGAACAATGTACAAGACCTAATGTAAATAGACTTTGACAGGTTTCCATGTTGGCAGCGCTCCTGCTCTCAGGATCGACTTCAATCAATAAGTCAAAATCAATCAATAAGTCAAACAAGTCAATAATCATGATTAACTTAATTATTTATCAAATGCAGATGAATAAAACATAATGGAGACTGAAGGTATCGAACATAAGAAGACTCATCTAAACTGCATCCATGAAATCCCCATTTTATATGTGACTGTAGGCAAGAGGTTACACATTCGTATTAACTTAGCTAGCTAGATAATGTCAGGGTGTTATCATTATCATTTATCAACACTCTATGGTTAATTGTAATTTCATTATTAATATCATTTCAAATCAACTTGTGTTTATCAAAAAGATTAGACTCTATTGGCATATCTATAAGGTAAATAAGTCATATAGCAATGCAAATAAAATTACCAGGGCAGAAGGCAGGGTCATATAAAGAAGAAAAACGTATCGTGAATTGCACATAAACAATTGCACTCGTATGGGAGTCTGATTCTGCAGGGGAGTCAGAATTCGGCACAACACCTGGCACCCTCAGTAACTTGGAGAGGGTCAAAATTGAGTTTTCTGCTTTTACCTGCAGCACAGTATTGGGGTGCCTGTTCTGGACACGTCAAATGGCCAGACATGAGCATTGCGCAGATTCGAGCGCTAGAGAAGTGTGTCTATGCGCACAGAGCGCCGGGCGTGCGCCCCTCGGCACTTGCCGCCCTAGACAATTGCCTATGCCAGGAACCGCTGCTGTCTGCTCGTGAAAGTAGGAGTTACTCTGGAGGTTATCGGGTGGTGACTTGATTGGCACGAGTAGTAAAACACTATCCGAAATTTTAAAAAATTGAAATGAAACCATGCATATCTTCATATGATGTTAAAATGTGCGTGGCGCTGCTGCGATTCTCTCTCATAACTAGTAAGCACGAGACAGCGAGTTTGTAATTGCAGCGCGCGCACCCAAACACGGCCAAGTGTGCCAATACTTTAATCTTCAGTGAAAATACAGAGAAGAGTAAAAAAAAAAAAGACACGCACACGCGCACACACACGGAGTCGTGCCCAAATCTCAATCTGAAACATTAAATTGCTGTTTAAAACTGTGATGTTGCCTCATAAATCCACCAGAAATAGCACTTTAGAAAAGAGAAAGAAACTTTGGCAGACAGACGCAACACTACTGAAGATTTTTATGCCGGTAGAGAAGTGACTCCAGTCAGAGACATTAATCAGGACCATTCTGTGACCATTGTGTTTGACCAATCAACTGTCGTTCAAAAAGACGCCACAATAAAGCTGGGTTGTCCCCGGAGAGAACCGAGGGGCTGAGTGAAGGGCTTCTTTTTTTATATCCTCCTGAGTAAAGAAGGATCAAATGAGACTTCATCCCTCTCCCTTATATCTTCTTTCTTTCTTTTTTTGAAATAATTGGCCTGAAACTAATTCTTGTTTTTTTCCACCATTGTATTGTGGTGTATTTTTGTAGTTAACATGATGAATAATCAACATAAACATATGAAAAATCAGTATACTCAGGGGACATAACCCCATACTTTTTAATAAGAAATGAGTTAGCTTGTAGACAATGGTGTAACCTAAAATGTGAAAAAAACAATATAACTAAGGGCCTTTTGTCCTGTGATTTTACTGCATCTCTGACCTCGAGAAACAACGGAACAAAGT
>JAOUQW010000042.1:3358213-3368376 GCA_028565825.1 Olivaichthys viedmensis | reverse complement strand
GAGGAAGAAACCTTGAGAGGTACCAGACTCAAGAGGGAACCCATCCTCTTCTGGGTGACACCCGATAGTGAGATTATTATAAAAACTCGCTGTATTGTTGTCTGAGATGCTCAAACACAAACTATAGCTGCATTAAAGGCAGCCCAGAGCACCGATGAGAAAGGAACAGTGTGTGTGTGTGTGTGCGTGTGTGCGCGAGTCCAGACCTTTAACGTCTAGCGCCAGGTTTTTCCACACGGGAGAAAAGGCGACGCAGTGTCCGCACCAGGTGGCGTAAAACTCGACCAGCGCGGCCGAAGAGGAGTTGAACAGCACCGCGTCCACATTGTCGGGAGTTAAGATGGCGACCTGGTCCGAGTCCGAGTACAGACCGTCCCAAACCCCGCTGCACACCCCGCACAGCACCGCGCACAGCACCCGCACACACACCGCGCGAGTCCCGCTCATTCTCCGCAGAGAGAGAGACGTGGCGGGGGAACAGCGCGCCGCCATTGCTTCTCTCTCTCTCTTTCACACACACACACACACACACACACACACACGCACGCACACGCACACACACACACACACACACACACACGCACACACACCCTCAGACCCTCATTCACACACACACACACACACTCGCGCATACACACAGACCCTCATTCACACACACACACACACACACATACACACACACACACACACACACACTCAGACCCTCATTCACACACACACACACACAGTCACACCCCTCTGATCTCTCTGATCTCTAGTCTCAGTCATATGCAGGTATTTGTACTGACAGTGCGGCGTCTCAACATGTCACATTTCACCTGATTATGTCACGTCACGTCACTGAATAGTTCATTCTCAGACTCACGTCACTGAATAGTTCATTCTCAGACTGAATCTGATAAAAGAATAATGAGGTGAAGAATTACAGTTTTGTTTTACAGTTAGTTACGTGCATTTATCAATACTGAGTTTCAAAACTCGCCACACAGTTAGCACAACAGCGGTCAATGTGGACTGAACTGTGGAACTGTGGATCGGTTTTCATTGCATTGACACAAAAAGGCATTGAATAAACTTTCAAAATTCATGAATTCTTTTCTCACTCAAACTCAAAAGTCAGAGCCCCCCCTTTGTTCATTCAGTGTTTATTGTTAATGATTTGGTGGTAAACAATAATGATGATGATGAATTCATTTCCATGTTCAGTCAAACAGTCGTGCAGTAACACATTCTTACCTTTTTAATGTCAGACAATTACAATAATCCTGTAAATGTGAATTTAATCTACAATTAACACACAAGCCTCCAACACTAAGTCTAATAGTTTTATCACTTATTTATGCAAATGAGCTCCACTCGCATGAAACAGCTGGAACGTACTGGTTTGATGAAATTGGATGAATGGAATTAAACAAAAGTTCAATATTACACATGAAATATTTACAGATTTCATTATTGCACTTAGTGTTGAAGACTTTTGTGTGATTTTCTGTTTAATACATTTTCATCATCATCATTATTGTTTACCACCAAATCATGAACAATAAGTACTGAATGACCTTTTGATTAAAAACTGAATAAATGAATAAATGCACAGTGCATTTATGTATATTTGCAAAAATATTTTCCGCAGGACAGGGCAGTGGTTAAATTCCCACAGGTTTACGTAATTTCTGGAAAATCTACTGCCGCGCTTTCATACACGTGATTTTCAATGCGATGCACAGAGCCGACTGAGCATAGCAACGGGCGTGGCACATAACGAAGTTTGAGAGGTCCGTACAAAGGGTCATCCAAAGTTCAACTGTTTTTAATTTCTCCACAGCAATAGGCGTGTCTGTTAGTAGTTTCCTCCCAGTCTTGTTGCTTCAGCAAAACTTCAGCAAAACTTCAGCAGAAATTCTATACGCCTAAAGTAAACACTGTGTCTTTCCATAGGTGAAGATAAATAAAAGTACTTAGTGGAACTTAGAGCAAAGATCTCTGTGAAGGTTCTGTCTTGGTTAAACCAAATAATGGCCACGTCTATCCACAACTTACTCCTCTTCTCCACTTCTTCTCTAGGTTTGAACCACTGCGAGCGGAAGGTCTCGCGCTGCGTCGGCCTGAAGAACGTCACGCTGGAGGACCTGCTGGTGTTGATGGAGAGCTTGCCCGGCGAGAAGGTAAGCGAGGAGGCAGTGCGGGCGCTGGCGCTCTCCTGCCCGACACATCGCCATGTGGCGCAGCTGCTGCATCTCTGGAAGAGCCACAACGCCGGCCGGGACCTGGCCAAGGCTCTGGGTCACAGCGTGCGGCAGCTGCGTTCGCAGGACGCGCCGAAAATGCTGCTGCGTGCCATCAAGCGCATCAGCCGTGTCATTAATGCCTCGGCCGCACAACGCCCATACGAGAAGATGCTCACCGGCGCACTGCAAGATGGCTCGTGCTTTAAAACCAAACCGTATAATGACTGAAAGGCGCGACAGAAGGACAGATGGAGCGAAGACTTATTTAATTGAGTTGTACATAATCTTTGGGCAGAAACTCGGATGATTGGGCGGGGTTGGATCGGTTTTGGGATTTTCACTAGACGTGATGAGAGAAAAAAAACTATTTTTGTGGCCTGTTTTTTACTTATCTCTTGTTGGACTGCTTTTGCTGAAGCTGTAAAAAAAAAAAAAGGAATGTCGGATATGAATGTACAGTGAAATGGAGTGCAATTACGTTTTTATTTAATTGTAACCTTGTGTGTTCATCCAAATTTGCTTCAAATGTTTCTATTTATCAATATTTGTCAGAAAACTGGACTCTCAAAGCTACGTTTTTTATGTATTTTAGAGGCAAGTTTTATTCATGAAAGTCTTTTTTTTGTATATATATATATACGTGTGGCCTTTTTTGAACGTTAACAGTTTTACCTACTTTACATAACAACATGACGCTAAAAAAAATGTTTTTAAGTTCAAGACTTACGCCATAAACGTGTGGTTGTATGAATCTAAAGATCATATACACAAGTGCCACTATTTCTACAGCCTGACTTCAAATATAGTGTTCTGTTTTTCAAAACCGTCTCATGTTTTCATATTGCATGTTGGGCTGCATATTGAATTCAGTTTTATTTTTTTTCATATTTATGGGCTTGTCGTTCCTCTGATGTTGTTTGCCTGTGGCTCATGCTGTCAAAAAGAGAAATCATCTCATATTTTATTATTACGCCTTGGGAAACTCCCTGATATTTCTCCCTGCTTTTTCTTCACCTTTGCTGTATTTTACCGTTTGACCTTCTTTTTTTTTTTAAACCAAGTGTAAATATGTGCTTATATATCTATTTTTATTATGCAATGAAAGTTTTGTATGAATGAAAGCTCATTGTAGATGCTTTTCCTGTCTCCATAATCAGTGTGGTTCATTTTATGAAAGTCACGTCGCCGAAACTAGAAAAGGGGAAAAAGGGGAACATCGTGGTTAAAACAGTGCTCATCAGGTCAGATGCTAGTAGATTTTGCACTTTTCTGCTGATCTGAAACCTCTGGTAATATATTATAGGCTTATTTCCAATAAAGAAAGGGGTTTTCGGGGGATGAGGACAAAAGGGTCACTTCCACTATGTTAACCAGAATTAGCGAGTAGCTGACGTAACGCATGAAGTTCATCCGTAATGCAGAAGTGAGAAAAACACTGACTCACCGTCTTAAGTAACGAACTAGTTTCTGTTTCACAATGAAGCCTTGGATTCATTGTTTTTTTTCGGGCGTGAACACCACAGGAAGGTCAGCCAGGTGTATTAAGGTTCTTCCTCCCAATACCGACACAGAAAAGAAAGTAGAATTAGCCCAGGAAGAGGGTAAAGCTCCAAACAGGCTGCGACTGTGTGAGGAAATCCCTAATCCCTACAAACAAAAGATCAAAAACCAAACTCTTCTGAACTGTATTTTTTCTCCAGAGAAAGATTACACCCTTCAGATGTACCAACAGCATCTTTCCACACCTTGAAAGCTCTCCAATATGTCTGCTGAACCTCGTCTGCTTCCGTCTTTCCAGTACATTTTGTTTAGAGACCAGTGCAGAGTTTACTGGACGTCTCCTCCCTTTATGCTCCTAGTAAACAGACATTTTACTGTGCCGAATGGCTTTCCCACTATAATTCTAGTGATTAGACAAACCTCAGATGCTTGTCGTAATCACAGGTCTATGTGATCATGCATATTCTCTCCAAGCGATTCTTAGCTCAGGTAAATATCTCCATCCAGTTTCTTTTCCAGATGGTTCTACTTGCTGGAGTTTTTGTTCCCCTCCACACGGCCTCCTCCTCCTTGCCTGAGTTTTGTTTGTGCTTGGCCAAACCAACATGAGAGGACCTGGACAGTAGACAAAAAGGGCTTCTCCAAACAAACTTTGGGACTCTCAGGAAGGTAGAAACCATGATGGTTATCTGTTGTTTAAGTTGTGTCGTGTTGCCACCTTGCAATTAAGTTTTAAAACATGGTTTCTAGGTTGAGAAGTCTGGTCTCGGACCTTGCGAAAGAGCAACCTGCTTAGAGAACAGTCCTTTGTTGCACACGTTGTATACCTTGTATTTGAGTCCAGACTTGGTTTGGGAAGCCCGGTCTCGTCCGACCTTGCGAAAGGCCAACACGCTCCGGGGAAAAGGACTTGTCTAAATAAACTCTGCTCTCTCAGGAACATAGAATAGAACATAGTGTTGGCAGGACTAGTGCTCTGTTGCACAAGTTGTACCAGCGTTAAGGTTTCCGTTGCAATGGTATACGTTGAGGATTTGGTTTGGGAAGCATGGAGCCAGTTGCACCAAATTGTCATACACTGAAATTTTCATAAATAAAATCTACGCCTGGCCAAGAGCAAGGGTAAAGTTCAATTTTAGACTTTTTCTATGATGACCACTTTAAACATTGGTTAATTCATCGCAGTGGTGCTTCTGGTGTATGGCAAGCAGGTTTAAGCCTAAAATACCACCAACACGACAAGGATTAATTCAATTTTGACTAGTCATATGGTACCATTGATTTACATGGAATCACAATTTCTCTTATGTGCAATTCAATTTGTTCAAGTCGAAAGTCGAGTTGAAGATGTCTACAATTACATTCTTACTATTAGAAATTGTAATTCGTGATATCTACACTGTCATTTTGACTATGCTAGAGATCTAGATTTTAGAGATCTATAACTATAGATACAGTATCTTGAATGCACATTATGACATATGACATTCGAATCATAATTAAATTAGAGATATCTACAACTTGTATTTCTACTAGTCAAAATGTCATTATATATATCTGGAACTAGAATTTTGGCCAGTCAAATTTACAGTGCCGATATATGTAAATTAAAATTTAAACGAGTATACATGTAATTGTAGATGTCTTCAACTGGACTTTTGACTAGTAAAAATTGTCAGGTTGTAGAAAGGGAGAAGGCTGTTAGGGATGCATCCTCTCGAAACACATCAATGATGACATCACTATAAACAGACCCTTGTCCCTGATGGTGTGGACAATGGGGGGTGGAGCATTTTGAGCTTATACTCTTGCCTTGTTCAAATGGTCTCTCCATTTTTTCCCATAGCAAGTTAGCTAAGGGATAGTACCTACTTCATAGCAACTAGCGGTCTTGCTTAGTAACACAGGCTGCTTAGCAACCACTATTGTAATATACGTTTTTCTGGTTGGTGCAAAAGGGCGTAAAGTCCTTTCTGTATCTGATCAATCTGTATTAGTCTGCTTTAGTCAAGACCTGTTGGTGCAGTCGGTTTCTGGGGTTGGACCTTGCGAAAGGAGAACTTCTTCATCAAGTGACGCAGCAAAATGGAGATATAATTGCTTTGGATGTCATTTTCCACTATGTATGCCCAAAAGAAGTGACCTTTAGGAGTTCATTTTCTCTAACGTGTTGTGATCTGGATAGCACAGGACACCGTGTCTAAGGAAGTATTTATAACGGCGTCCCCATCGCTATAAAGATCTCTTTGTTCCACGGTTCTTATTGGGAAGTTAAGCTGACCTTTAGATACGTGATATCTCTCTGTGGATGTGAGAACGTTTGAGTGTATCCCATCAGCTGGATCATGAATAATGGTCTGTGGTCCAAGTATGACGGGGTTAAGAACTAAAAATGGACTGGAAAAAGGAAGCTGTATGCATCGCAACCACAAACATTTGGTTTCAGGTAATTCGAGTTACACCTTTGCTTCCTGATTTAACTCACAAAAGACTTGGGAACTTTTAAAATATTGAGTACATAATTGATAACGATACAGGAATCACAAATGGTGACAGAATTTTGACCTTAGGTGATCATCTATGGTATAGTTTAGCCAGATCAATTACAAAATGGCTTAATGGCTTAATCTTACCATTACATTAAGGTAAAATGTGTCCTTGAATTGAGGTAAATATTTATATACATGAGGAAATATATATCTCAAAAACAGTGTAACCTATAACAGAAGTATCTTACCCATTTGATATTTATTTATTTATTTTAGTTTTTAGGTCTCAAACTCAAGGACCAAAGTCTGCTTAGAATTCTGAAGATGTTTAGCATGCAGTAATGCTCTCAGATGCATTATTGTGTCTTAGATACCTTTCATCATATCAAACCTTTTTAAAAATCTGGTGTTATCTTGGCAACAAAAACATGCACAAAGTGTCACATTGTCAATAATTAGGATTAGCGATAATTAGGATGGGTCTTGAGTAACTAGAGTAACACTAAAACAAAGAGCGAGCTGAATGCGATTAGAAAATTTGTGTAAAAAGAGTTACAAAAAAATGTGCGCCAAGATATTTCTCATATTTCAAACTCATTTGTTGAATGCAGCACGAGGTGGAGGATGGTGTGGTCATTAAAGGCCAGTGACATTGGTTGACTAATTTGCACAATGTGATATGGCTTAGTACTCAAGTCCACAGCTTCATCATGCATCTTACTCGTCTATAGCAGATTTGAATGCTAAAGACACGGGGCTAAAACCGATATTTGTATTATTTCGACTGTTTCTAGCAGTCATTTATGTTTACAAAGAAATTCATTTGGGTTTTTATCCTCTCAAACTCTCGGTTTATTATTTAGTTATTTGTCTAAACGCATATTATTCAGTAACTACGATAAGGTATTCAGTAACTAGAGTGAAACTAGTGAGGAATGCAAATGAGGACCCGCAGATGCATCCTGGTCACAATCAGATAAACAGTTTTGTGAAAGTGCCGAGCATACACAACCAGAAATGATCAATAAACTTTTAAATTTGATTTAATTCAATAATGGGTGCAATTTCACACTTTGGATTTGATTAATTTGGTATATCATTAAGCAGGACACCTGCATTACATATTGTGTAAGTATTGTGAGTACTGTATTTGTGACTAGACCAAGATGTCATTGATAAAATGTGGTAAGAAATAAAACACTTCAGTCCTTAGTGCTGAGTCATTTCCGGTTAATAATGCCCTCTGTGAAGTGAATGAGGGCGTCTCTCACCGTGACAGTCATCACCTCCACAGAATGTAGTGAAAGAAGATGAATTCACAGTGCAGTTTCCCTCGGGCTGTACGAGCAAGCAACATGGTGAGTGCAAACTTTGGTTCCTTTAAGCAGCATTATGAACATTATGAACATGTTATGATGCTTATTTTTTAAATGAATGTCCAGGAAAGTGTTAAATTAAAAGTGTTAAATTAAATGAACAGTGTACAGTTGTCTCTGTAAGAGTTATTTTAAGATTGTAAAACACTGTTCATTAAGAGGCTAGAGTAATTGACGGACGAAAAAATTTGCATCACGACAAGTCCAAATAATGTTGTTGTTTAAAAAAAAAATGTTTTAACCAAGTTTTATTTCTGAGTTAAAAACTTACTGGCTAATGATAGTCATTCAAATATTGGGTATAAGGTTTCTTTGTACTTTGTGCATTGTTTTCTAAAGTGGGGTGCCAACACTTTTTAACAGTGATTCAGATTGCTGTATTGACATACAAAAAAGTTTCATCTCTTTAATTAATCTGGCTGGTCCAATAACAGCATTTGCTCTTCCTCTGGCTTTTTAACAGCTTTGAAAATCAGCTTTGGAGCTACTGTGATGTAAAAATTATTATTTTACCGTGAATACGGGGGCTTTTGCTTATGCACTAAATCATATGCGTTTTTTGCCACCTGTTAAACGAATAAAATTTACATTTTAAATTGATTTGATTTGATTTCACAACCTGCTGATCAGCCCAAAGCCTTAACCACTGAGCTCCCATTATCCACTGTTTTGGTGTCTAAAGGCCTTTAATTCAGCACTATACAGGTTACTGAGCACTATCTATGCTGACATAATAGATATAAACTGTGGTCTATCTGGTTTCTCACCGCTTTTTTCAGTTGGCCTTGGCGGTGTTGCTGTTCCTGGTGTGCGCTGATGCCACCACAGCCAATCATCAGACCTTTGAGCATGAAGATCCTAATACGGGTGACACACTGACCTGCAGGCTCTGCCCACCGGGGACCTACATGTATGCGCCGTGCACACACACACACCACACCAAGTGCCTGCCGTGTCCCGACGACCACTTCACACAGTATTCAAACTACCTTCCCAAGTGCCTGTACTGCTCCAACTTCTGCGTCGGAAATCATATAGAAAAAGAACCATGCTTGGCGACACAGAACCGAGTGTGTGAGTGTAAAGAAGGGCACTACTGGCAGGTGGACTTCTGCATAAAGCACACGCAGTGTCCTCCTGGATTCGGCGCCAAACAAATCGGTAATTTATCTCTTTTGTATGGCTCAATCTGATACATGGCCATGTATGCACATATATCTTACTAACATAGGCAAAGATACAGTCAGTCCCAGAATTATTGGCACCCTTGGTAAAGATGGGTAAAATTAGATTATGAAAAAATGTGTTTGTGGTTATCTCACGCTGAAAATCGACAGAATCAAGCTTTTGACCTGTCCATCCCAGTCCCCTGACCTAAACCCCACTAAAAAACCTGTGGACAAGAGAGAACCTAGAACCCTGGAGGATCTAGAGAGGTTCTGTATTAAGGAGTGGTCTCAGATTCCTCGCTCTGTATTCTCCAATCTCATCAAGCATTATAGGAGAATACTCAGTGCTGTACTAAATGCAGGGGTGCCATTAATTCTGGCAATGTGGTTTTGTTTTAAAAATAAAATAAAAATTGGATAAAGGTTTTTTATTTTCTTAGAATAAATTGACTTTAATTAAAGGTTAGATTTCTCTCATATTTTCTCCCATATTTTCAACCACAAAGACATTTTTCATAAACCCATCTTTATCAAGGGCGCCAATAATTCTGGAGCATATGGACATATGAATGATACATGGATGATATATGGATTGATACAGTTTTACAGTTTTCTGAACGTTACGGTTCTTTAAACTGTTGGTCAGGTTTTCTCAATGTTCTGAGAACTTTTTTATAGAACGTTTTAAAATGTTCCTACAACGTTCCTACAACGTTTATAGCCGTAAGAACGTTAACACTGATGTTTCCATAATGTCAGTTCACGTCTAACTGGGAATGTTGTGTGAGTAACGTTCTCATAACATTGTGAAGTAAACCATTAATACAGCAGATGTTTTTAGAACAATATATTTGGAACATTACAGCCTTAAAAGAACTTGCCGAATACTTACAGAATGTTCTAATAACGTTCTGTTAGCTGGGTATTTTACACTCATTTCCCTTATTTAAATGATAATATTTAATCAGTCGAAACATGTTACAAATCAGTACTTTAGTAGAGTAAGTTTACATTTTCATTTCGCTGAGCGGATTTTTACTACATAGATTATGCCAAATTTATATCATATAGTCATACTTTTTACTTTTAATTCAACCATCATATAAGTGAACCATCATATACTGACATACAGAACTGTGCAAAAGTCTTCGGCACATGTAAGCAAATATGCTTTTAAAAATAATGAAATTAAAAGTTCCTGAATATATATATATATAAACTATAAAAAGCAGTAAACAGTAAAAAATCAGTCTTTGCCTGTAAAACTGCATCAATTCTCTGAGACACACTGTCGTGCAGTTTTATAAGGAAATCAGCTGGTAGCTTGTTTCAAGAATCTTGGAGAACTTGTCACGGTTCTTCTGCAGAACTTTGGTTCTCACTTGCTTCTGTCTCTGCAGG
>JAOUQW010000042.1:3311342-3326534 GCA_028565825.1 Olivaichthys viedmensis | reverse complement strand
GCTTCAAAGTTTTGACGTTCTAGCTAGCAAAACTTTGAAGCCCCAGATCTTAGAACCGCTCGTCGCCCTGATAGAACCTTATAATACTCAGGTCACGAGTGGTGGAAAATCTTATAACTAGGTTTTATTACAGTATTAAACTACATCCTGGAGAAACATAACACGGTAATATGTATAAATGATGGTGTATACTGTATACATTTTAGCTTATCTGAACTTCTAATAAAGCTGCACAGGCCACGCCCAGACGCGGTGGTTAAGGTTCTGTTCTAAAGGCCGTAATGTTGTGAGTTTAAATCCCAGGGTTGCCAGAAACAGGATTACTGAGGCTTTTATCCCTCAACTGTTCAGCTCTATGCTTGGATTGGATTCTGACTTTGGATAAAAGCGTCTGGCACTTGAATAAACGTAAATAACTCATGTGAGAGCTGTGTTTGTTCACACGAATGGAGCCTGACGTGCAGAAAAACAACGAAGAACAAGGCGAGAATGATGGAATATGGTTATAGAGATGCTGGCATCCCTCCACACCAGAAAAACACAGTGTAGTGTGCACTCGACCTCAGCTGCCCATCCCTTCCCCACCCATAATTCAGTGCTTCTCCACCTGTCTGGGTGGGCAGTCTAGTGGAGCGTTCCAGCTGCCCCTGATGCACACTGTGGTCTGAAAGTGAGGCTAATTAAGGAGCTGATATGTAGGCCACCCCTGGCCCCGCCCTCTCTCTCTCATCACGCCAACTTCATCATCGGCATCGACATGAAGTGGCATTTCAGTGTGTGTGGAGTGGCAGCTGAGGCTGTAGTCGTCGTGTTTTAGGCCACTTGTGACCAGCTAAATTAGCATTTGGGTCAGATTTGTATGGTGGTGTTACAGCCATACTACATATATATGTAATGCAGCTGTGCATATGCAGTACATGCGTATATGTGATGTATATGTTTATGAAGACGTTTAGCTGAAGGCTAACTAGCAATAGATCCATGACGGGAAATATTTTCACCCTCTAAGGTTTGATAAGACAGAGAGCATCGTGTTTATGAGGTTAAACACTGAGATGGGGAGATGGATGGATAAAAAGACACAAGCAAAATGCTGATAGATAGATAGATAGATAGATAGATAGATAGATGTAAGGATGGACAGACACATGTACAGACAGACACACCGATGACACGCAGACGGATAGCCAGCCGGACAGACAGACAACGGACATATCGGCACATGGATACAGACAGACAAGAGAAAGACATACAGATGGACAGACAGACATGCATACACATACAAACAGGTGGACACGCAGACAGACAGACAAGAGATTGATACATGGACGGACGTACAGACGGACACACAGGGGGATGGACACAACAGACAACAGATACACGGAGATAGATGAATGCACACGGCAAGCCAAAGGAACATGCAGACGGGCGTTTAGACAGACGGACACACGGCCAGACGGGCGGTTAGACAGACGGACACACGGCCAGACGGACGGTTAGACAGACGGAGCTATGCAAACAAATTGCATGGATGAATGAATGGATAAAAGCAGAATAAAATAATTGGTGTGTGGATGATGGAGGTCAGTGCTGATATGCTGAACTCCGAAGTAATAGTCAGTCACTGTAGCAGCTGGAGTCCTGAAACGTGCTTTACTTTGCTCTTATTGGCCTGCGAGGACACACAGGGTTGAGATTCAGCTGCATTCGCACTCTAAAGTGGCTGCCTTCAGGTTGAATGAAAGCTAAATTGTCACCTGCATCTGGCTCTGATTTACAGGTTTGGAGCCCGAGTTGTAAAAATGTGACACAGACCTTCTTTTCTGTAGGGGGAAGTGCTTTCAAAACAAAAACAAAAGGGACCTTCTCACTTTTACTCTTGTATTCTATATTTGTATTCTTCCTCCTATAACCCCAGTACTCAGTATCGAACCTGAGGAGGACGGGATCTCCTTTTTTGAGTATCGGTTCCTCTCGAGGTTGCTTCTTTATGTTCTTATGGACCTTCTCCTCGCCACTGTTGCTTTTGCTCGCTCATTAGCGGTCTAGACACACATGTTGATGTCAGTAAATGTACACTTTGACACAATGATAGCAAGAAGAATGAAGGGACTTTAAAGCCCTCCCTTGGCTCTCTTGGCGATCATGGATCACGTCTCCACCACGATTTTCTGCACAGCTGCAATCATGAGGCAGTAATCGGCACGGTCCTGCATCTGCGCCTCTAATTAGCCACCTAATAGCTGCTTGTACTGAAATGCCGAGGTCGTTATCTCCAGGGCTTTGACCTCCGGGAAATTGGGAACATCTGGGCAGCTAAATCCAAAGCAATAGGGTCCAAAGGTCCCAAGGTTTCAAGGGGACCCAAGGTTTCAAGAACTGTATACAAAATTTTAAATAACATATAATTGTTGTCGTCGCTAAACAACTAAACACCTGATATTGACTTGTATCAATGAAGAATGATGGAATCTTGTTTGATTTATTTATTAGCACATCAACAAATATAGATCATGAAGTGTCCCAGGGTCACTTTGGTTTATGCACTATAATTTCTTGCCCACTGTAAGAACATTCATCCCAGTTGTCATTATTGTTCAGTCTTGGTTGCCATTACATGTCTCTCGTCAAGCTGAAAGGACGGGAAACTGTAGGTTTCAGCTAGAATGGACTGATACTTGTTCACTTTAACGCCCTTCAACAAGCGTTAAACCTGTTTATTGTTCAATGAAAACATTGCTACTTGGTGGACTTAAAACTTAAGTTGCCGTTTAATTCACATAATCACGGGTATAATATTCTGTTTGGCTAAGTATTCTGGCCCGTTTATAGATTTTCCCATTTGCTCCACTTGTTAGTAGACTTGAATATTCCTGTTTTTTTACGACAGATTCTACAAGTTCTCGTACAAGCTGCTTTGCTATATCAGATCATTCTACAGCGTGCACATTGCTTGCATGTGCTTATAAGACGCAGTGACCTGCGTATGTCGGTTCTGGTCTTCATTTTCCAGTCATCAGCACATTCCTCGTATACCTACCGTGAAGTCAATGTCCCTCCCTGATGAACCAAGCATGCATGGTCTTCTACACTCGTGCCACCGAGCGTTTTCTCATGGTGCGTGCAGAGCCTGAGAAAACAAGTAGGAATGGTGGTGACAGCTAGACATTAAAGTGTATTAATAGTTATATATAGATGGAGGGATGGATGTAGCTTATTATAATCCACTGGGCTACCATATACCCTCGATGGTAGAGTCAGTAGGGTCCAAAAGTCTGAGTTATTAAAATATGTGAGGATTGCCACAATTTAAAGTTTGCTTCGAGCCCCAGTTTTGAACACTCCCGGCGTTGACACATTCTTGATTCTCTTTCAAAACGTTCCTACCAACTGTGAAGAGACAGGCTGCTGTCACATCGCTCGCCACCCGGGGCCGAATTGATTCGATGACGCAATCGTTGGCTGGGTTAAAAGGACAGCCGTCTGATTTTTAAAACAAGGATCGTCCTGCCATATGTTTCAGGAATTAAGTCCCTGCCTAACTCAAGCTGATCCATAAGATTTGGTAATGCAACTCTGCTTCATATGAGCTGCACATACTTTCCAAAAATCTGATCGGAGGGGCTTTTGCTTGGCATTTACCCATAGATAGTGGATACCATGCTATATGCATCCCAGAGAAAGTGAACAAAGATCCTACATAGTTATTCTCGCTATGCATTCCCTTTCATGCATACTGTGACCAAAATATCAGCGCTAGCTTCATGATTTGAGAGGTCTGTGCAGAGCTGAACGTTGGCCTTTATTCATTTCCACTGAAAGTACTTGGTTATTTGGAATTACTTGACATTTTTTGTCTCTCGTTTGACAGTGACCACTCAGATTCTCAGCTGCAGATTTGACCTCAGGTTACAAAACGAGGCTCTCAGTCAAGTGGTTCTGCTCCAAAAGGAAATTCTTCTTTTTGTGAATGCCTGTCCTTGTGTTTGTCCCAAGCTGAAACTTGCTTAGAGAAGTGCGTCCCCTTAAGCATCCCCCTCCCTACCTTATTGCGTCCTCTTTAAGTGTCCTTTACGCTTGTGTTGTCACTGAGGTGCCACATACTGGAGCTCTCTTCTGGCTAGGGGAAAAACATGCCATGTGTGTTTTCACCTCCTTCACATATGGCCCTGCAGCAAACCATCTTGCACCAGCTTTTGTTTCCAGCTCTTTGTTTTTCAGAGCAAAGCTTGGGTAAAGCAGGCAGAACACAAGATTTGTTGGTATTCCTGTCGAGATTGTTGTGTTTACTGGGTTTGCACTTGACTAATTACACGTTTGGTTTGGGTGCTCTGTCTACGGTGTAGACTTTAATTTACATCTTTTTGGAGACAGATATTGAGGCGTAAAGGTGTTCACTATAATGTTGGGTATTTTAGTCTCCAGTGGCCCTGTGATTTGCGCTGGGGACTACAACCTGTCGTAAGCACTCGCATCAAAGGAAACGAAGGGGTGGAGACAGACAGACAGGCAAGAAGGATGGAGAGACGGACAGAAAAGAGGTGTGGTGCCATGCTAATTACAGAATTCTCCACGTCAGGACTATTTATAACAAGACTGGGCATTCTGGGAGGGACGCAGCAGCTGGAGTCTTAACACCAGCGCTAAATTTAAACTCTGGGGTCGCAGGATTTGAGCTCAAAATTGGGCTAAATTGGGATAAAGATTGGGGCCAAGCATGCAGGGAAGGATGACGGCCCAAAGGGTCGATTAGCATGTCTCCCCCCTTATGTCAGACACTTAAATGTCGAGTTCATCGCATCTCTGGAATTTGGACAATTGCATGTTTAGTTTTTTTTGTACCGTGCAGCTTTTAGTAGTTGAGCTGAAGAATGTGAGGTTCGGTTTCCTCCCCAAGTGACCCTAAAAGAGCATGAACACAGAGTGGGGGAAAGGTTTGTTTCGTGTGTAGCACCCTGTTTTCCTTTTGCCCGTCGCCACAGAAACGAGCAAGCACGGCTTACTGCCAGTTTCGCGGCTAGGGCTTCAAAACTGTCACACATCACGAGCCCCAATTAAAACCAGAACTTTGCGTCGACCACAGAAACTGGCATTCATTTGATTTCCATCCAAGAGGAAACAGAAACATGTTTCACTGACTTGTTGTTGTTGTAAGAGACTGTGGATGTCTGACATTCTTGATATATGAGACGTCTTGATGTGTTGTGTCTGCTCTGGAAAACAGGGGCCTTTGATTCGGTGACAGAATTACACCGTGTCAACCTTCGCCAATCGAAAAGAACAAACCAGAGATTATAACTTTTTTAACGGGCTGTTTTTTGGTCGGCTACCCAGCAATGCCATAAACGTTACGTCCCAAAGACTTGTTAGGAGGCTGCAGTACTTCAGAAGTTTAAAATCCCATCATGCATTTGAGACCCTTCACAGCTCCAGTGTTGCTTGGAACGCTAATAACCTTAATGCTGTCATCATTTTAGTCTCCCATGGGCGTGAAGAGTCGTAAAGCGATCTGTTTTCTAGTCACTAGTTCTGTCTGGACCTCCTTTCTTCAGGATCTTATTTATAAAAAAGGTGACAGAGACAAGATCCGCCTGTTAGCCTGAAGCAGCTAAAGGAGTAACCAGACTCCAGCTAGACAACTCCAACTTTCAATGACTCTGGTGTGAATTACAGACGCCGCATTTAAAAAGCCTCTTTATTAAGTCGAGGTTCAACTGTGGCCCCATTGTCACTTGTTTAAACTCAAGAAGTCACTTGTGACATTTCTTCCCCAGCACTATTTTAGGGCTCAGGGCGAACCCTGGAGCTTTATTCATTCAAGCTTCACGCAGACAACACATCATAACTCTATAACCAGAGCGGGTGAAATAGGGAGGCAAAGAAATCGAGCTGTTTAAGGTTAGAATGGTCCTCTTTGAGTCTGTCAGGGTTTGACGGCGTTGTGTATTTGGACTGCGAACAAGAGATGGACTGTCTCTCCGATGGATCGGAGCAGGAGCTGTTGGTTTAACGGCGTTTTTTTTTTTTTTAAAGAAAAAGACTCCCGTGAACAATTGGGGTTCAAATAAAAACGCTGACGTGTGCTTTTTTTTTTTTTTTTACCAAACTGGAGTTTCTTTCAGATCTTAAATCAATAGTGAATGAAGAGAGTGGTCTTCCATGAATGGGTTACAGAACCACTTCTTGTGTTTATTTTTTTCCCTGTACTGTGGGGTTTAAAAGTCTGAGTGCACAACTCAAGAACTGCTTTTATTAGTTTTGAGAAGGTAATAGGATCTTTTGTAAAGTTATTTCTCAAGCTAGATGAAATCATTCATATGAATAAGCCTCAAACAGCTCAAAATGGGTTTGTCTCAGTTTTATATAATTAATTTAAGTATTATCAACTGAGTAAAATGTAATAAATGATTCTTGGATAATTTTTCGTCGTGCTCTTGATGCTGAGGCACTATAACGAAAGTGGCACTTTTGCAAAAACGGGAACCAGCGTTTGCCAATATGACATATTCTAATTGCCAAACCTTGTATCATTTTTTACAATGTTATCACAGTATTAATATACAGTATGTTCACCTGCATTTCTCTCATTTGCCAGAATTTATAGGATTGATTAGGATTAGTTCTTGTAGCGAATAACACAATGATTTGCATAGCTAGCTATCTACACACCCTAACAAATTACTTATGTTGCCTGTCAGGTCAAATACATACACTAGCTAATTGTAACCATAGAAAATCTTTCAAAATGTACATGAGCCTAATAGTTGCGTTTACCCTAACATTACCTAGCCTACAAAATCCTGAATGAAGACGCGTAATCCTGTGCGCTACCTCCAGTGCAGCAGCCAGTCTGGGGAAAAATGGCAGCGATTATCTTTATGTTGACTTTTACAGTATATCGTATAACCAATTGTCAGCACACGACTAACACCCAAAAACGCAACGCACACATCACACACTACCCTTTTCATTCAAAGAGCGTAGTCATTGGGAGGAGGAGGTGGTGCGAGAGACTGACGTTTGTTCTTGAAAATGAATGCAAATTACTTTTGGGTTGTTTCCCAGATGGGCTAAAAATAATCCCAGACTTGCTTCCCTTTGCCACGTCCAACTGGGGAAATCCAGGTTGGAAAAGACAGACTGCAGCACCATATTAACGTTTTCCAGTTCACCGTTAATATTTAGCTACAGGCTGGAAAAAAAGAACGAACTGACAAGATTATAAACAACTAATTGTTCTTCCCTGTCTGGTAGATTTGCACAGAGGGAAGGAGTTGGGTGAAGGAGTTGGGTGAAGGAGTTGGGTGAAGAAGTTGGGTGAAGAAGTTGAGTGAAAGAGTCGAGTGAAGAAGTTGGGTGAAGAAGTCGAGTGAAAGAGTCGAGTGAAAGAGTCGAGTGAAAGAGTCGAGTGAAGGAGTCGAGTGAAGGAGTCGAGTCGAAGGAGTCGGGGCGAAGGAGTTGGGCGAAGGAGTTGAGTTGAAGAAGTTTGGAGGGGAGAAGGAGGAGTTAGAGTCAAGGTTTCTAATGTCTGGTTTCTTCAGATTGTGTTGTGGCCTCACTACGGGCAGGGTGGGGGTGAGCATGTTTCTAAACGAACCTCTCCGTCGTTCTCATATTTCTTTTTTGTGTTGTTACAAAAGCAGTTAGTCACATTTGGCCGAGATTAAAAGTCGCTTCCAGCAGAGCAGCGTATTCATTCACACCGAGAGCTTTCAGACGGGGAGAAGAAGCACAAAGGAAGCGTCCGTCAAAGTCCGAGGCCACCATCTGAGAGCGTCTCGTCTCATGCGCCCTAACATGCACATTTTAAACACCAATGGCTGTCTGAATCTTCTCCTGATCCTGGGATTCTGACCGAGCATCAGCTTTTCATTTCATTACCTTAAGCCCATTATGTGGGAATGTTGGATCAATACCAGAATTTTGACTTTGGGTATCATAGCTTTACTGTCGTGATACGACCCATTTTTTCAGCCAACCGATGTATCAGTGAGACCCTGTTATAACACTTTAACTCAGTATTCCATATAAGATGTTTTAATTTCGTGGCATATCACTGGGCACAACAGGGCAAAATGAAATCAAAGCAAAGCAATAGAACCACATGTATATTGTAAGAAGAATACAGTGGGGGAAAAACGTTTTTCCTGATGGTAGCCTGGGACAAAAGAGTTTAAATGCAGCCTGGTGAAATGTCCCTTTACAACAACACTACAGTGTCAGAGTTGTCAGATGAGGCCAGAGGAACTCGTTGTTGAGGGTTAGTTGTTAAAAAGACGACAGCGATGAACAGAAATGCAATACAGACAGCATACTCGTGCATTTCAACTTCACATAAGGATTTCACAAACAGCTGACTCTTTTCTAAAGGCTCCCCTGAGGAGAATTTGTCGAGCACGTTTCGGCTGGTCGATGAGGTCATGGGTTGTGTTTCTCACTGAGATTCAACACTAGCAGAGAGGTGCGAGGTCGGTCCATCAGCCTCTGACCTTCGTGTGATGCTGTTTGGAGTTCTTATGCCAATGCTGGCAGCGTGCTGTGAAGGTTTAGCATTTTGACAGGAATAACTTCTTTTTCCCAGGCCATTGGATTCAAACCGTTTAGGCTGAAAATGGAGCAGTGTAGTAATAATTCACAATAATCCACAATAATTGTCATGGTTTGTTATTTTATTATTATTATGTATTTTAAAATGAACTACGTAGTTAACTGTGCCTATACCTAATTAATATTCAAATGCGTTCGAATTACTAAATATTTTAAGTCACTGAAATTCAAATGTAATTTTTTAAAGGTATTTGACAGCTCTATTGTTTATTTTGTGTAGAACTGATAACTTTTCGGCCCATGCCCAAGGTGTTCAGTCTCAGTGGAGTACATTTTTTGAAAAAAGGTTCTATCTAGCACCCTATAAGGTTCTTGGGGTTGTCCCTCTGGGGGAACAAGGTTGGTCCATCTGATGGCTAACTCTGTTTTCTGGTTTTCCTCTTTCTTCTCCTTGGCAGGCGGCACCAGAGACATCGGCTCGGCTCTGACCAGGATGTGTATGAGGCACAGAAGCATCGAGGCCAAGCTGCGGCACTTCTCAGCGTAAATATTTACACCATTATAAAACATCTGAATGTGTTGGGGAAGAATTCTGCTGTTTGGCCTTTAACCAAAGTGCCTCAGCTGAAGGCAGAGCTGCAGGTGTCCATCACACTAGCTGGTTCATGTTCATTTATTTTTATTAGAATTTTAAAAGTGTGCATAAGACCTGAAGAGGACCAATCATTTCTAAATCATCCATAGTGGGGATATTTGGGGTTGTTGGTCAAGTTTTCAGGAAGGGAACTGAGAAACGTAAGACAAGTTTTATTAAAGGAGACCATCAACCAGAAGCATGCTGACTTTCAGACACCGAAACATGAATTATGAATTAGGTGTCAAGCTTGTTGTGTCACCTGTAAAAACAGCCTGACGTGCAGTACAGTGCAAGCGAAAAGGCTTTTAAAAATAATGAAATGTTCCTGAATATAATAAAATCATATAAAGACAGTAAAGAGTAAAAAAAAAAACAGCATTTGTCTTTAAAACTGCATCAGTTCTCTTAGATACACTGTTGTGCAGTTTTATAAGGAAATCAGCTGGTAGTTTGTTCCAAGAATCTTTTCTTTCTTTCTTTCCCCCTTTCTTTCTTTTTCCGTTTATTTTTTATTTCTATTTCACTTTCTTTTTATTTCCCCCTTTCTTTTTCTTTCTTTTTCTTTCTTTTCCCCTTTCTGTTTTTCTCTTCCCCTTTCTTTCTTGCTTTCTTTCTCGGTGTGTAATGCCTTCAGTTGAGTCTGAACACAACTTTATGGAATTTGAACACTAAAGTTCCACACGTTCTCTCAGTTTGGGGGGGTTTTCTTTGTATTTCAGGGCGTTTATCGACGGTCTGATTAATCCTCTTCAGGAGCAGCTGGAGGAGTGGAAGAGAGGCGCAAACTCACTGGATAAGGACCACGCCAAAGGTGTGTATGTGTGTGTGTGTGCGTTTGTGTGTGTGTGTGTGTGTGTGTTGACCTTGTGGGGACATTTGGCTGGTCTGCATGAAGACAATGTGATGCATGTTGTTCCCTCTAATCTGAACATCTCGTCATCTTCGGCTCTTCGTCTGCACAGAGTATAAAAAGGCCCGGCAGGAGATTAAGAAGAAATCCTCTGACACCCTGAAACTGCAGAAGAAAGCTAAGAAAGGTAACGCCCGCATCACTTCCTGTTTCTGATCCAACACACACACAAGCAGGCTTTCGGGAGGGAAATCAGATTCAAATATGAAGCTCTGAAAGCAGAGCGTTATGTAAAGAGAATTGTTATGTAAATCCAGAATTATGGCTTTGAACGATGGCAAGTCAGCGCTAATGCAGCGCACGACTGCAAGCCTGTCACGTGAGATAATAAAGCAAAATGTGAAAAAAATGACTTCAATTTAGAGACGAAACGGAGAAAGTGCTCGTGTCGAACCTCATGAATGTGGAGAAAACACTGTCGACTGCCATATCTTTATGAATTACTCGTTATTAATTCCTTAACGCTGCCTGTGCTACTTACTGCAGCAATAATAATCACAATAATATGGTTTATTTATTTAGCACCTTTCCCAAACACAAGCTACAGCTCACCAAACAGCGAGACATTAAAGACACAAAAATGATTATTCTGGCGTCTAGTCTAAACAATAATAAATAAAACACAAGCAGCAGCCTGAAGCAGCGGCCGCGCGCACACACACACCACATGACTCTCATTACACGAAATGTCACGCGATCAATAAATCAGTCTGTCGGTTAAAGATGTCTAATAATTATTTAAACATTGATGCACACACACCAACGCGCTCGCTGATCTGTGTGGAGTTATGGGGGCAGATGTTGGGGATGTTGTAACACTGTGTATAAACACATCTGCCTTCTTTTTGCGTTTAAATTCTCTCGGCTTTTTCTGGGCCTTTATGAACTGGATGATTCTGTCTTTACTCAGCGTCAGGCCATCGGTCGAGTCTGAACACAGCACTCGTGTTTCATCGTCCGCTGAACATCAGTTATCTAAATATGGTGACCAGAAAATCTCCGGAAATATCACGTTTTAGGCTACAGGAAGGACTTTACATGACTTTAAAGATCAAAGCAGACATTTTTATTCTGTAACGGGACGTAATTTGGATTTAGATTTTATCCATTGGAAAATTTTTGATTGTGAAAAATGACATGATGATGTTGGTGTTATTATTGTTATTTATTTTTTCAATGCCAGTGTGTGCATGTTAAGGCCACGCCTCCTTCACTGGGACTGACACAAAGGCCACGCCTCCTTCACTGGGACTGACACAAAGGCCACGCCTCCTTCACTGGGACTGATATAGGACACGCCTCCTTCACTGGGACTGATATAGGCCACTCCTCCTTCACTGGGACTGATATAGGACACGCCTCCTTCGCTGGGCTTGATATAGGCCACGCCTCCTTCACTGGGACTGATATAGGCCACGCCTCCTTCACTGGGACTGATATAGGCTACGCCTCCTTCACTGGGACTGATATAGGCCACGCCTCCTTCACTGGGACTGATATAGGCCACGCCCCCTTCACTGGCACACAATGTTTTGTACTATCATAGATAGCATAGCATTAGCATAAAAAGCTGATTTCCTCTTTGCGCTTGTATTTCTCTCTGCATCGCTGTATGCACCTGTTCTGAGCAGCTGATGTGCTGGGTAAGTGTGTGTGTGTGTGTGTGTGTGTGTGTGTGTAAGTGTGTGTGTGCGTGTAAGTGTGTGTGTGTGTGTGTGTGTGTGCGTGTGTGTGTGTGTGTGTGTGTGTAAGTGTGTGTGTGCGTGTAAGTGTGTGTGTGTGTGTGTGTGTGTGTGGTCCTCATCCTGGCTGTGTTCCCAATCAGTCTTGCGGTTTGGTGGCTTTTTGGTATCTGTTGCTTTGTGTCTTGTTTTCACACAGCGCCCATTAAGAAGGCAACAAAGAGACGTGTGTGTGTGAGAATGTGAGTGAGAATGTGAGTGTGTGTGTGTGTGAGAATGTGAGTGAGAATGTGTGTGTGTGAGTGAGAATGTGAGTGTGTGTGTGTGTGTGTGTGTGAGAGAGAGTGTGTATGTAAGTGTGTGTATGTAAGTGTGAGAGTGTGTGTGTATGTAAGTGAGTGTGTAAGTGTGTGTGTGTGTGTGTGTGAATGTAAGTGTGTGTGTGTTCTAAACGCTGTAAGAAGTGATCTGATTACACTGAATTTCTTTCCTCTGCATCATATATCAGCGTCTGATAATAATAATAATATAATAATAAAACATCAAACAAAATTCCATCATCAATCACAGATAAAGGTGCAGAAGGTTGTGTTATAATTGTCTGCAGACGTTGCTCACGGTTTCTTCCTCCACTTTGACCCCTAAGGTCATAAGAACCCGTTCACGAGGCTGAAAGAAAACGGCGTAGTAAACATTTCACTTCATACCTGTGTCAATAAAACAGACCCTCGTGTCAAAGGTCACCTTGTCTTTAGGATGAGAGGCTTCAAGTAGGGTCTAGGAGCAGAGTGATGATGTCATCATGGGGGCGGGGTCTCGAGTGGGCCCTTGTTTTGAATTTCCTAACTGCATAACAGTATGTGCGTCATAGTAGACTATTAAGTGTATCCACCCCATAATACTCCCTGTGCCAAATCCTGCACTTACGAAATATACGAAACACGACAAATAGAAAATATAATTTTTATTGAAACGTTGCTTAAAATGGATATTAATTCAGGCTCAGGTCTGCGATATCCTACGCCTCGGTTACAGTTAAATAAAATAACACAAAAGTCTGTCTCTCTATCGATTCATCTTTTTTAATATCTTTTATTTATTCATGTAATTTTAAAACATTAATTTAAAGTTGACGATGGTGTTTTTTCCTGTTTATTTATTTTTTTTAAACAAATTAATCATTTATGTTTTAATATTTGGCCATGGAGGATTTTTATTTATTTATTTATTTATTTTTTAAACACTCATTTCATTTTTTATTTTTTGTTGTTGTTGCTAACAAATTAATAAATTATTAATGTGGTCCTTTAAAAAAATAAAATAAAAATCATTTATTTTTTACAAATAATTCTTTTTTTAATGGTGGGCCTGTTTTTTTTGTGGTTTTTTTTAAATCTATTTATTAACTTTTTAATAGTGAGCCATGGGTCATCTCAACATATCTGAATGTCCTGTTTATTATTATTGTCTCTTATTGACGAACACCTGATATTGACTCGATGGAATGATGGAATTTGGTTTGAGAAACTCGTATCATAACAGCGTATGATGTTTTCCTGAGTGGTGAACGTCCCTCGTGTCTCGTGTCCTGCAGGGAGAGGGGACATCCAGCCACAGTTGGACAGCGCCGTCCAGAACGTGACGGATAAATACCTGCTGCTGGAGGAGACGGAGAAGCAGGCGGTGAGGAAGGCGCTGATCGAGGAGCGAGCTCGCTTCTGCACCTTCGTCTCCATGCTCCGCCCCGTCGTGGTGAGGAGAAACCATAATGATCATAATAATACGTTTCAGAAAGGGTAATAATGCAATAATACAGTGTAATAATAAAGTACTTGAAGTATGGATTGTTAAAATGACGTACACGAGGATTTGGCTACATGCATGAGGTGATTTCTATGTGAGAAATAAATAAATAAATAAATAAATGTCGAAATTATTGGCACAGGATGTTCACATGAAACCCTCGATGCTCATTGGATAAATCTAAGAATGCTAAATCAGCAGCTTTTGTTAAATAACGAATATAAAATGCTTTCATCTTCAATTGAACAAATTAAAAATAAATATGATTAGAATCTAATTAAATAAAAAGCCACAACATTGCACAGATCACACTATTCACACTATTCACCCTTCTTTAACTCACTCTGTGTGTTTGTGTGTCAGGATGAGGAGATGTCCATGCTGGGCGAGATCGTCCATCTGCAGACCATCGCCGATGACCTCAAAGCCCTGACCATGGACCCCCACAAACTGCCCCCCGCCAGCGAACAGGTCTGTTAATAACCCACCCCGACCCCAAAACACCACATAAAGACGTCGCTCGACCGCCTGATTCACAAACGTCCTGATTCACGTCCACGTCTCTGCGTTAAAGCAGCTACTCTTTTAATTAACCGCTGACACCATGGTGCGACTTTACGCTCTGGGTTCTGCGATTAGCACAACAACACGAGCGTTTAGAAAGAGTGGATCTTTCATGTTGAAGTTCCAGTAGTCGTCATGTGCAGACGGAGAAGTCCGCTACGTAAAAACCCAATAATGCACAATGTAGAAGAAATGGTATTTGATTTATAAATGGCTTTGTTCGCCTTTTTCCCGCTGTTTTAAAACGATTACATCATATCGCAATGCTTTCTGGGAAAGTTCAGCTCCTCGAGTATAACGTGATGTTGCTAGCTAGCTTGCCAGATAGCTAATTCTTTAAACGGAATAATGTTATGTTAGCTTTGTTAGCCATGCTTTTAATATTTTAAAGAGAAAATTGCGTCGGGTTGCAATGCTTTCTGGGAAAGTTCAGCTCCTGATGTCTACAGTGATGATTTCTTGCTAACTAGCTAGCATTTTACCTAGGTAGCTTGCCAACTAACTAGCTTACATCAGCTTTGTTCACCGTGTTTTTGATGTTTTGAAAATAAAATCGTATTAGTTCAGCATTTAAAGTCTACCATTATTTATTTATTTATTTATTTTTTACTCGATCTCTCTGGCATTCAAAGGCTCGTCTAATAAACTTCACTTGTGCTGATAAAGTATTGGGACAGACTTTACGATGGCGACAACCAAGAAAACATTTAGCTAGCTCAGGGGTTAAAGGTGTGAGTTTAAATCTCAGGACTTGAAGCAAGGGCAGCTTCAGCTAATGTTTGGATTGGATTTTGTCTCAGTTTTTTAAGCCACTTTGGATAATAGCGTCTGAGAGAGGGAAAGCCAACATGAGCTGCAGCGTCCCTCAAGGTTCTGTCTTAGGACCTATCCACTATTCAATATAGAGTACCCAGATACAGTAGCAGATCATTCTGGGCCAAATTCACTTCACTTCAGTGTTATTTGTATAGCGCTTTTATCAATGGACATTGTCACAAAGCAGCTTTACAGAAATCCGGATGTAGATCTAGATCCCTAATGAGCAAGCC
>JAOUQW010000042.1:3252076-3270089 GCA_028565825.1 Olivaichthys viedmensis | reverse complement strand
TCTTAAACTTCCCAAATAGACCGAGTCACTTGTTGTTCTGCTTCTCCTAACGCTCGAAATCATAAACTACTTATTAACAAACTACAGGAATAAATGTACACATGTGCGTTAACTTCACTATTTACGTTTATCTTAGAAACTAATTTCAACCATAAGCCTATAACTAAATCTAGGTTCACTCTAGTGTCCAAACTTTGAGTTGTGTGTGTAGGTGCGGTGTTGTTATACCCTGCAGGTAGACATTGTGGGAAGTAGCGCTCTACAGATGCTGTGGGACGTTAAGCGCATTTCAGACATGCAAATTTACAACCACACACACGGTTATGCACAACCCTGTCAGATGCTTTTTTAAATCGGTTTGCTTTTGGCCATCCGTAATTTAACATTTAAGAGCAGATGGTGATCGTACAAGCACTTTCTTAGTCTCTCTCTCTCTCATTCTCTCTCTCTCTCTGTCTGCAGTCTGTCTGTGAAATGTTGTTTGTTGCCACACAGGATGTGCGTGGTACGTAGACTAATTGTGCTACCGCCGTTTGTTTCCTTTCCTTTCAATTGTGGGAAAATAACTGTAATTGTTGCTCAGGAAATGTATGATTTGCAGATTTAGATGTGGTTTTGACTGTGCGATTCTTTCTCATGTCTCCAGAGCAAAGTGACAGTTCTCAGCTGATGCTGAGCAAGAGCTTTTCTGCCCCACATTTCCTCCCAGGGTAGTGGAGAGAGATGAAAGTTTGCATGTTATTGACTCCTGCAACAACCTGCTGTGCTCGAGTATTGTCATGAGGCTAAGAGAATAATATTTCAGATAAAAAAAAAAAAACTCTAGCAAAAAATAAATAAAAATCTAGCACTCGTTGCCATCAGATCAAGACTCTAATTGTAATTTTTTCCTAATTTAATTAGTTAGAAGTTAGAACAGGTATTGTATATTAAGGGTTCGCCAATTCGTATCGTATTTGACATTTTTCTATCCTACCCATTTACTTTTTTCTTTTTTTTTTGCACATGGCATGAAGACATGTGGTGACTTGACAAAGTCAACTAGCTCCCCAGGATCATTATTTCCATCTCAAGCACTTTATTAGCTAAATGAAAATAACAGCAATTGGACTGTCTCCGTACCAGCACCTCTTTAAACAGCTTTTGCATTTATTTAAAGTGACGAGGTCAGCATCAGGTCCGATATACTCCGATATCAGTATCGTATTGAAAATGAAAACAAGTAGATTAGTGCATCCTTACTGTATGTTATTGATGATCTCTAAAGCATAGGTTTGGATGAATGTTAGTAATGTTTTATCATCGTGGATTGATTTATAAACAATTCTACATGTCGCCTGTATTCACTATTTCAACCAATAAGGAACCTCAGAAGGGGGCATGTAATGCTGCCTTGAAATTCAGCTCAAAAAAAGGCATCTTGGAAAACATTTGTCCTTATGCTGCCTTCCCTTTTGGATAGATTTTATCTCGGCAGCCCAAAAATGCTGCCTACCTGGAAACACAGGAGTAGTGACTGCCACTGCTTCTCTTATGAGGTGCTGCCAGCAGAAATGACTTATTAGTGCTGGGATTACTGCTGCCACTTCTTTCCTTAAACCATAGAACACCACAACACTTTAAGACTCTGATTTTAGGCCCCTCACACTCTAGTCTACTTTTTTTTTTTAAATAATGAGAATAATTCACCAAGTGTTGCTGCCCTTCCTTCTCTTATGGGAGAGGTGCTGTGCAGAAATGACTTATTACAGCTGTAAATTCTGCTCCAGCTTCATGCCTCAGGCCTCACGAGCCTCTAATGGAGTCTCTAATTGTCTCATTAACTATGTATTACCTTAAGCCAGCCACATCACTGGAGGAGTCTGTGGGCATTAGACCTGTTATTACAGGACTATACCGGTTATTATCGTATGTGTCAGTCTCCTTGGACTTATTTGTGTGTTGGCTCCACTTTATGTGGAAAACTGAAGGTAATTGATTTACAAGAATGGTAACAAATTTTGATTAATGTATATTTAATGCGAGACTGTAATAGTGTTGGTCTGGGATGATGCTCTTGGTGTAAACAAGATGGTTTATTATCCATGTCCCGACAACGTGAGTCCCTTTTAATTCTCTTGAACTCTGGTCTGTTGAACAGAATTTGGAAGAGAGAAAAAAAAAAAAAAAGACCACATTTTGGGGAAAATTGCTGAACAGTTTTCTGTAGAACCAATGAAGCCAATCTTCAAGATTATAACACAAGCCCAGATTTACTACTACTGGACAATTCAGCACCTTGGATGACTGAAAACCTTCATAGACCCTTGAACAATTTGTGATTTTATTTCTCATGATGGACGCACAGGATTGAGGAAAGGCCAGAGGTCCACACCGAATGTCCTTTTCATGAAAAAAACCCTTACCTCATTCTTAAATCCATCATCTGCTGGGTTTGATGATGACGAGCTGCTTTCATTGGCCGGTAGGTGGCAGTGTTGATCCACCGATCGGTACCTGTTAAGTCCTTCAACACTTTCTTAGACGACTTTACTACTGGAATGAATGATGTCATATTAAATTAAGTAGAGGAGGGAAAAAATAAACCAGTAACACCGCATGCTGCCGGAGAACGTCTCGTTTATTACACGTTGCATTTAGGTGAATTATTCGTTGATTTTGAAAGATTTTAAAGCTTAAAGCTCACAAAAGAATGCAGGTTGAAAACGCAACAATGCCTTGCTATTGCTTGCTTGTCATTTTTACTTAATATTAAAATTTCTTTACAAATTATGAATGGCTGTTTGGTGTCTGGCCTCAGCAGTGGTGTAATGGGAGAATTATTCATATAATAATATTCTCTTAAGTATAAAACCATTTATTCTCAGTGGTCTGCAGTGGTTAGTCTAGAACTGTGCAATATCTCTACAATATTACGTCATTGATAAAAAAAAAAGAAAAAAGAATTAGGCCAACTTAAATGGGTCTTATCTCAGTGGCTGTACTGAGCACATGCACCAATCAGTTGTACAGTAGGGCAACTCGAGAATACACTTCAGTTTTCATCCACACATAGATGGCACTGTTGCCCAACGCAGAGGTTCCCGAAACCCCCCCCCCTTACCCGTGCCAGACGTTAACGTGCATTTCTTTTCCCCTCCCTCCCACAGACGGAGAGACACGTTGTAATAATGATTTACATAAAACGGATAGTATTGCCTGTAAACATTAACTGCCAACGGTTGCTACATCCTCGTTCCAAAGAGGCAGTTTAAGGAAGCGTGTCCTTGTGTATCAGGACTCTTAAGAGGTAAAAATCAGTAAAGATAAGACTGACAGGTTTATTAAATTCGTTTTATCTGAATTTCTGATTCGTGTCTTTCCTGTTTTTGGGATTATGTTTTAATTGGTGGTATGGTGTTTCCTGCTCCCCCTCTCGCTCAAATACACTGCACATACATTTTCACTATTATATGCACGTGTGTAAAAAAAAAAAGAAAAAAAAAAAGTAGTAGTATTTTCATTGAATGTGTGCCGTTGCTCATTCATGAAAAAGCCTGCTCTCAGATGGGCTGCGATTGGTTGAGCAGCATCTACGCTGCCCTACTCGTCTCTCCGAGGCAACCAATGAGGAAAGCCTCATGATTGGGAGCAGAGAGCTACGCTCGTGCAGTTACTGCAGGCTCGCCGAATCGCCCGACACAGCGCTCCACTGGAGCATTTTCCAGCAAACCGGTGAGACTTTTTCCCTCCGCCGCCAGCTCGCTTCCACCCCCAGACCACAACGTTGGAGAGAGGAAAAAAAAGGGAATAGTGAGGGATGGAGATGACTTGAAAAAAGGAGGAGACTGGAGAGCAGTAGACACGATTTGACCGAGTTGACAGCGAGGCGTGAGCTGCGATTACTAACTGTTCCGTCATGGAGGAGATGAGATCGACCATCAAGAGAGAGCAGGAAAGACATCACGTTTTGATGCCGTGTAGAAGACCTGCAGAGCCATTGGGACTGGGTTAAATTTGCCTCCCTTTTTTACTCCTCCCTCAATCAAAACGTAACAGGCAATTGGGAGTTAAAAGCCCTATTTGAATAATTTCTTCCAAAATAAGGCAAACCCTCTAAAAACCAGCGGTTCCTTTTTATTTAACAGTGTTATTATTTTGTGTGTGTACACAGTAAATGCCTAACCCTTTTCTCAGTCCTTATAACAGAGCAACAGTTGTCAGCCTGCCTCACCGGATAAATTAATATTTAATTGTGGAATATATTCATAATTAATTGTGGAATGAATCATCCTTTCTTAAGCCACACCTTCCACTGTTTAACCACATTGAAATGGTACAGATTTAGGGATTTGGACTGATATCAGTCAGGTGCTAGACAGGTGCTGTACTGTGAGATTAACTCAAAATAGGTGAACCACAAAGATCTCCTGGTCTTCTATACCCTTCTTGGTCCAGAGTCCTAGACAGTTCAACGTCATGGTTTCGGTTCTTGAATAATATATGGAACACTTGCCTGCTTCTAAACAGAGGTCTTCAAAAAATGTGTTGAGACCACCACAAGCACTCCACCACACTTTTAGACCATTTCATTTTCTCCAAGGTCATCCTGATCATTTCAGCATATCCATAAAATTGCAAGATCATCCCTTTTTTCAGTGTGTGGGTTCAAGATTTGTCCCAGAAAAGAAGGGCTTGGTTCATTAGCTGCAGAATGGGTTAAGGGATGCCATAGAAGGGGACGCGATAAATATGGTCTCCAGGACCGTGTTCCCAAACAATATTCAAAAAGGAATACTGATCTAGGATAAATTTTAACTTTCTTAATTACTTAGAACTTGGATCGACACACTTGCTCAAAGTGCCGGCCCTGGATTCAAGTCCAAAGATGTACTTGCTTTTCTGGTGAGCATCTGAATGTATTCTTTCAGTGGGCTGACGCTTTTCCTTGTGGTCCCTCTTGACCTGCTGTTAAAGTAGGGAAGACTGAGTCTGCTTGACTTATGTCAACTGGCTATTAAGCCGTAAACTAGAGTGCTTTTTAATTGAAGCTCGTCATGAAGTGCCCTCTTCTCTCTGTCCGTGATAAATAAATGTACTGGCTAAGGTAAACACTGGTCTCGGACACCTGCTGATTTCAGATCGGTAGGATAAATCAGAGGAACGTGACGAATACTGACTTATCTGTTAAGGTTAGGCTTGACTTGGACTCGCCTGTTGCACATTTTTACTGCCACGGGTTGGTCAGGGTGGTGGATTTTCAACACTTGAGCATTGTGGTCCTTGGTGATGACCGATACCGAACCGCAATTCCATTCCATCAGTCAGAAAGATCTTCGAGCTGCAATCTCCACCTTCCAGCTCTCCTGTGTGTAATGTTCCTGTGACCCACTGAGGTCAACATCTGATGAGTCCAACCTGCAGTACCGCTTTACATTCCTCCACCCACTTTCAACCTCGACCCCATAAACCAAGCCCATACCCAATCACATTTCCACCAGGGGAGCCATCATTTTCTGTCATGAAAGTGCACTCGTAATGGGAAGAGAGGACTCGGGACTGACCGAAAGCGATGGATCAGTCTGGTTTCTGGTCACAATCAGGAGCAGACAGCCATCCCTACCCCCCCACACAATCATTTTCCCAGGTGCCGACTGTGGAAGGATGATGCGATTGCCCATCACCCAGGCTTAATAACTCCTGAATCCCTGCTTTGGAGCATGTGCTGCTAGAGGTTGGCTTATATCAGTTTATATCCCTGTATGGTTTTATTGTGTGTGGTAGGGGGCTACAAGCTACTGGCTACTGGTCCAGCACAACTTTACTATAACCTCCATTGGAATGAGATGGTGTGCTGGCCATCTTTTTTTTCTTTTTTTTTTTCTTTCCCCCCTCTCAGTGTGATCCTGTGTCAGATATCTTCTGCAGTTGTTGAGCTCTATTAGAATGTGTAGTAACCCAGAATTACTTGTAGGTAAGGAGAAAAAAACTTTGTAAGAGTCCTTTACAAAGGAGTGCATAGTTAAGGCCAAATGCAAGCTCGATATTATGCTGGAGACGTTTTTTAAAGGAAGCTTTTAAAATCCACTTTCCTTTTGTCTTATGTTTTCTCATCACCAACTTTTCTCCTTCTCACACAAGATAACCCACTTTGTGTTTTTGCCCATCAATTTTAATGACTGCATTACCCTGACCACCTGCTGGAGCTGAGTGTGGTGGAGGAGGTGACCTGAGAGGACAGGACTCGTAACGTATTAATTCTGCATGTCAGATCCCTGGTGCACTCTGGCTCTGAGCGAGCCTCACTGGATAAATACAAATGAAAGGGGCAAAGGGACCGAAATGCATTTGAAAGCCAGACGACTCGAAAAGGCTACAGCAATTTGCATGCAGCGTCTACTTTATGATGTAGCAAAGCAGAAAGGTCTGACTCGAAACAAATGAGAAGCCACTGACCTTTCTGTGTCGTGGAAATGGTGTATAATTGCACGGACAAGTAATGCATGAGCAAGTTGGGGGAGTCTCCAACCAACTGAATCTGTCTACTCGCCTTTTTTTATTTAGATTTTTTTTAAAGTTTCGACAGTAGAGGTCCTTTTTTGTTTTTGCCACACTTGCGCCTCTGGTAGCATGTGGATTCCTTGCGGACTTGCTCATGTGACTGTGGCATATGGATATCTGCAGACTGAAGTTAACTGAGTAAATATTGTATTTTGAGTTTGAAGAAATCCATAGTCTAGTATTGATTAGGCATTAGTGGCTTGGCTGATTTTCGATTACTACAGGCTATGTGCTGGAGCGTCCTTGAGTAGAGGCTATTTATAATAGCCCTGGCTCAGGGCATTAATATCTCATGCAGTTTATATTGCCGAGATCAGGACTTACAGCAGGCTAAATCCCTAATGCTGATCCTGATGCTGTGGGACCATGGGCCAATGCCTTCCCAAACTGTCAACACTGATCACAAGGAAATATGTTCCTCCCTACTCTCTCACACTAGCTCGTGTTCTCTCTCTCTCTCTCTCTCTCTCTCTCTCTTTCTCTCATTTTCTTTGTCCCCCTTGGAAGCAAACGAGCGGTGTGTCCAAATGTGGCCTCAGCCGTCCAAGTCACTCAGAGGAATGCCTGGTCAATTTCGTTAATTAGCAGTTGATTGGCGCTGTCTGTGAGCTGAACGCTAGCCTGGCTTAATTGTTTAGACTTATCTGCTAGTGTTTGTGTGGCAGCAGCTGCAGGGGAGAGTAAATACCCCTAACAATCGGCCGGATTATCCATCACCATCAGGGCTGTCCCAGCAGCCTGGACGTCCAGCTGATGGCTCCTGACATTGCCCGGTCATGCACCGTCACTCTGGAAGCCTCTCGGCATTGGCGTGCATTAGTAATGAAACACGGGATAATTTAGTGGAAGTAGCAGCTTTTCAATAATGCTATTTCTTGAACGGCTTCTCCCCCCTTCCGGCTATTCTCGCAGTGTCAATCTCCCAGACTTGCTCAATTATTCAGGTATTTCTTGGCTGCAGTGATGCTGAAGGATAATCTCTGCTGGACTCGAGCAGTGTGTACTACCATTGCTAGCTCGGGCCACTCAAGTGTTCACTATAGTTTCAGCCTGGTAAGCTGTGTGTTTATTGGACTAATAATGCACTTGTCATCTGAGGCATTAGCTGGTTACAACACGGTGGCTCTTGGTTTTCTGAACAGTCTGTGATTTAAAATGGGTTTTTGTTGGACAATTTCCTTTGTAAACCTGGAAAGCTTGTATGTATTATTTATTATAGGTTCTCTATATGTTTGACATGTCCTGCCAAACTGTTTCTGGTGACTTTTTTAGGGTGTCATGGATCTCAGATATACAGTCAAAGGACACCTTGAGATTTCCTTTAACTGGAAAAATGGCTCTGGGCTTTTTCCATGTGGATCATTTACGTTTTTGGAGGTTACATATAATTTTGGCTAATCCTTGCCGTGTGAGTCCAGCCAAAACAACTTATTTTCTGCTCTTGCTGCTCTGAAACTGCTGAAAAACCTTCAGTATCTTTCCTCATCACCAGATTTCACTGAATAAACCCAAAGACTAAATGTTAAATGTTTAGTTAAATTCTCTCAGCACTAGTTCAAGGTTTCTGATGGATGACCTCATTGCCCCAAACCCAAGCAGATGATTGAGAATGCCTTTGTTAAAATGACTCTCATTGTGTGTTTGCTGAGGTCTCTGTAATGGGCCTCCTAAAGAAATGAAGTGCACCATTTGTTATGTTTGTTTGTTTTTTCTGCCAACGGAGTGCTTCCTCGTTTCTGAAACATGAATATGCTATCTCTCCTGAAAGCACAGCGCACATAACCAATCCAAATAGCATTCATTTTTGATTTGGTAGTTTAATTTGGAGTGAATTAATTATGACTTTTATTTAAGAGGGGTGAATTACTTGTATGTGTAGATGGTTCCTCTTTTTTTTTTTTTTCTCTCAGCAAGGGACTCTTTCAGCTCTCGATACGCAGCTGTGAGTGAAACTATACCACCGCCGGTTTGCTGTGCTGAATGGGTTTTCCTTGTTCTGCCATATGGGCATGGGGACTTCACCTCTCAGAAACTCGGGTTTCTCTGCCTCGTAGTGCTTTTACCTTCTGTCTTTCCATCTTTCTACATCTGTCTCTCGTAACCCCTGGCGGCCTACTGTCCAATTGCAAGTGCTTATATTTGCCTTGCCGGGGTTGGGGCCTGGTCTTATCAGCATATTCGTGAAGGAGATGTTGCTCTAGCTGTGCTTCAGTGTGCTGAGGTATGATGTCACCATTGGCCATCTGCTAGTCTCTGGGGCTAGAGAGAGAGAGGGATTGAAGGATAGGGACGAGTAAACATGGAAGTGGGTCAGTGACGACTGTCTGGCAGCTCTTGGCTGTAATGGGTGAGTGCACGGTGACTTGGTGTTCAGGCAGTGTGTTCACTGAGACGAATGTTAGAGGGGGGCAATGGCTCCTCGAAAGCACAGCGAGGCTACCTGCTGAGAACGGAGCCCCATTACCCATCAGCCCACTGGTGCATGCACGACTGGCTGCGCTGTTATTACTTGGACTCCCACAGTACAGGAGGACATTGGGGATTGCCAAATGGAGAGTCCACTCCACACAGTCTCAATAATTTCTCTCAAAATACACCTTTGTCTCTAGGTCTATTTGTCCCTCATGGTTTTGTTAAAGCTTCTGACTTCTGGGAAGTCAATGGGAGGTCCATTGGTACCCCATGCAAGCGTCCAAAGTGTTTAGATAATCACAGGATTTCACACTGCAGAAGACAAGAGGGAGGTCTGTATTCTTCCGTCTAGACATTTGTCCCTAAGACGATTGAAATACAGCCAGACAAAAGCTCCCAGACGGCTGTCTACCCTTAATACTTAGTATTATACTTAGAAATGACCAAACACATTTGCAATTGCTTTCTCAAGAGACTCCCAACTAATTTGAGTTCCCGAATAAACTTGAATGGTCCCGAAAACTCGAAAGTTTCCGGCTTCTCCAGAAGGACTCCCGGTAAGGTTCTTTGTGGCCAGCGTAAGGTTTCTCCAGGGGGTTTTAGTTTTAGAGGGACGGCTCCCCGGTGTCCTCATCTCCCGCCATTGATGAGGATAATAAGGACGCCCGTCTCTCAGGAGGCTTGTCTCAGTGTGGGGTTGTTCATCAGTCCGCACGCTGCTTTTCCCATTCCAGCTCTAATGGGAAGCGATTGTCCCAACACAATTTAGATTTTCAATTTTGATATTCTGTGTAAAACATCGGGAGTGCTTTATGCCCAATTTGCATATAAAGAGGTCGCCGTCAACAAGCCGTTCGCTGGCACCGTGTACATGCATCTGTTTTAGAGTAATGCTTTAGATGTGTTTAGATGTGCCACTGATGTGTGTGTGTGAATGTGGGAGCTCTCCATCAAAGCATTGAAGCCAGCAGTAACTAAAGTAGCTTTTGGGAGCTACTCTGGCTCTCCTGTTTGAAACCAAAGAGGAGTTTTTTGGCCGTTTATGTGTTTAATCAGTCATGCAGGTGGTCATCTGACCAAAGTGTTAAGTGGAATTAGATTAGACTCCATTTGGAGGGGATAATTGGAGAGAGGTTGAAGCTGGGAAATGGAACTTTATCAAAAGAATAAACAGAATAGAAATTTATAGCGTCATTTGAAATGTATTTTATCATTTTGTTTATTAATGAAGCAGATTGTGCTGTGGGACTCGCTCGTGTCCTGTAAAGGCCTGTGGTGACTCTCACAGCCACTTTTTACAACTCGGGAGACAGGATTTACCATCAAGGTTCCCATGAATTACTTAGATTCTTACTTTTAGGTCTTTCAAAAGATGCCCGTTGGAAGCTGGGGTGTAGAGATAGAATTCATTTTTAATGTTTAGTTGGAGGGGGGGCTATAGACCTCCCCAGGCCTGTTTACACTGTTCCATGGTGACATTTTTGAGCTGGAACCTAAGCTCATGATGAAGTGAAGATTAACCAGGGATCAGTTGAGGTCCTCTGCTGAGCTGGCTGCCTAATTGGCAAATTATTCGAGTGCCTTTTTTGTGTTATGTTTTGAGTATAAGCACGTAGATGGCTCTGAATCAGAAGCTTAAGTCCTACTCGATTGGTACTCATTTCTCCCATTGACGTCTGTTATAAGATATTGGAATGTCTCCTCCATGATAAACCTCTTCAGTGAGTTTTCAGCAGGTTTTTATTATGTTTTTCTTTCTCAAAACGTGGATGGTGATATAACCACATTATTGGATTAGATTTGAATTTATTTATAAAACATTACAAATTGAATGACATGGAATATAAAGTGAGGCTTTATACCTGTAGCTGTCATTATTATAGCCGTTATTAATCACCTTGACTTGAAATGTTCTAGAGACGTTTACAAAGTGTCCATCGTTTCAGTGTTTGCTGGAAGTATTTCAAAGTTCTCTCCACTTGCACACAGATGATTAAATATGCCACGTACCAGCAGTTTTCCATCCCAACAGTCAACATCTGCTTGCAAAATCACAGAGATCTCTATCAGAAAGGGACAAAAATGATCAGACCACTCAGTAGGTGTCGTCTCAAGAGTGTAGAGGGAAAAACACCAACAATTTGTCCGAAAAGAAAATCAGAGTAGCATCTGTAAAGCATGATCTACCCCAAGCTCCTGAAAAGGGTTTTGGGTGAAATGGTGTTGTTTTAGGACGCCTGCAGAGTTCTTGAATCACTTTCCCATGTAGATGTTATACAGTTATACAGTCCTGAGCTCTGATTATTGATTAGGTCTGCGCCTCTGGTTTTGCACTACTTTTTTTTTAATTTCACTTGGATGTCTGCACTATTTTTTCGACACTGGAGCTTGTCGGAATGCGCTTTTCAAAAAAAAAAAAAAAAAAGACACTCGCCGGTCTTTGAAGTGTCAACGCGTTTTCATCAAGCGGAGCCGGGAAGCAGGCACCGGAGGGGTGGGGCGACAGGGATTGAGACGGCTGGCTCGGCGTCTTTAATAGCATTAGCTCTCGCCTCCTGTGAAGGTGCTGAAGAAGGGCCTCGAGTGTACGCTTCTTTTCCCGCTGAGCGTGTAACTCGAGGAGACGTTACGGACTGAAGGAGGGGCTCTCTAAAGCCTATCGGGGTGCAGCAGGAGCACATGTGTGAACTTCGGATTAATATGCAGGAGGCTGCTTCTTGTATATCTGTCGATGTCAGATCTAAGAGTAGAATTTCACTTCCATTAAAGCGCCTCCGTGTCTGGTATTGAACACCGCTGATTTAATTTTATACTGGCCGATTGCCGTGTGTGATGTGGCAGAAATTAAAATGCACTTGTTTCCTCGTTTGCACCAGAAAGCCAGAGAGGCCTACGAGGTGAAGCACGCTGTTGCTGGGAAGAAGAAAAGCCATCGATTTGTGCTTCTGCTGATAAGGCTCCACGTCTGTACTGAATTGATGGCTCTTAAGTAGGTCAGTCGAGTGGTACACTTCCTGCTGGCTAGACTCAGCTGCTTTAGCTAGAATCTGTACCTCAAAACACTCAATCTTTGTCCTTATGCGCGCCCCCTCCCCTCCCCTCCCTCGCTTTTCTCTCCCTTATGATTCGGGCCGGTAATTGCATTTTTTACATTTCTAACATCCTTACCGCATCCCTTGAGCTTTCTTAAAAGGCGTTTAGGCTAAATGTGTTAAGAGCCTTGATTATGTTGCAGTTGTAAAGCGCTTCTCTCTGAGAGAGGAAATGACACAATTTCCACCGTCCTAAACTAACAATCAATTCATGCCCAGATATTAGTGTATTTAATTGACCCTTGCCGAGCTTGTTTTCACTTATAAAGAAGAGGATTAGTGAATTTTGTTTCTTGTGATTTATAGGCTCCATCCCAAGTAAAGATCTGAAGTCACCATGCTGGATTTTAGTCGTGATCAGTGGCCACTGGAATCTACTGTCCTCACCCGGTCTGTCTTTACCTTCTGACCTCCCTTCTCTGTGGTGCTTAGTGGAGCGTGAAGGCTTGTCCTGACTCGTCCTACCTGCAAGTTCCTGCTTTCCGAGGCTTCGTTTTTAAGACTTAAAGACTAGCAAGGTTCCCATAAACGGAACCTTTTTTCCGTTTTTTTTTTGTTTTCTTCCCCCTCCCCCCCTTAGATAACCCAGTGGGCCTCACTGTTACAAAACATGACATGTTCGAGATGATTGGCTATCTACAATTTCCAGGAGGTTGTTGAGTAGAATTTGCATGTCATCTCTGTGTGCTTGGGACATCAGGTGAAGAGTCAAAGGAATATTCAAAATTTGACTTGACTTGCCCTTTTTCACGGTTGTCGAGACAGCAAGTCGTTCTTAAGCACATTCCTTTGTTTTCCTTTTGTTGATGTGGAAACACGCCAGTGCAGCTTTCGAGGCACAGTCTTATTTTTTTGCACATGGCTTCTTTTTTTGTGTGTGTGTGTGTGTGTGTGTGTGTGTGTGTGGTGTCGCTTTCTTTGCTATAACGTTCACTCATTCCCATAGATCTCCTTCTGTTTACACAACAAGTTGACACAGAGTTAAGAACGTTTCACCCTGCGGTATCCGTGTGTGTTGGGGAAGGAAAAAAGATAATAATTCTGTGTTTTGTGAGCTTGGATCAACGCTCACTAACGGTCAAAAAATCTTCTGCACTGGCCTCAAGTTGACTTGCAGTGAAAGCATCATATATTATTATATGATTAAGGCCTTGTGTGCATCACCTTTCAAACTAGTTGTCAAACTACTAAGTGAAGAACAGTGTTTTGAAGATTACGGTCTGGAAGAGGAACTCTGCACTGACACTATGACTGTCTTTTTATTTTTATTATTATGACTTAGATGTAGATCAGATCAGATTGTTGGAACCGTCCGTGCAGAAAAATCCAGACAGGAGGACGAACTCCTTTCTCTCGCAGCATTATTATAAGGAATGCCAAGGTTTGACGGGAGGCATTAATAATTCACTGTATGACGGCAGTGTGATTATCACCATAACGACATGAAATATGTTGTAGTTAAAAGTTTTGCTTATGTATAACCAGCTATTAGTCATTGGAGAAAGATAGGCCAGCTCTCTCTCTCATGTACACACACTCCCACGCCGTCTCCACGGCCCAGAGCTGCAAATCTGCGACAACCTCTCATGTTTGCCCTTTTTTAAAATAAATTCCTCTAATGTCTGTGCTTCCGTTCATTTTTTCACATTCATCTGGGGTGTTTTTATTCTCTCTTTCCTCCATCCTTTTGATTTTAACTTTCACGCCGGTGTGCACCACTTTCAGAGGCCGAGTGTGCCATTTGTACTTTTGCGCAAGCGTGGACTCGCTGGGGAGGGTTGGTGTTCCTCCTTTATTGGGCCGTAAACGCAGCCGATATTTGCATTCGATTTGCATAGAACCCCCGCAGGCTGTTTGGAATGCCAAGAGGCTAAATTCTGTATTTATTACCCGAGTCTTAACTAGTTTTCAGTTTGCCACCATTTGCATCTCATTTGCATGGGCTCGGCCTGACTGGGAATTGGGGGTTAGATGACCTAAATTGTTTTTAATTCTCGAGACCTGAGAAAGCAACCCTTTTGATTATTATTAATGAAATTAGGCCACTTAAAGGCAGCCATAAATGTACATTGAGATATTAAGTGAACAGGGTACGGCCTGCCCCCTGTGAAAGCGCTATGCACGTGTGTGTGTGTTGCCTGTGGTATATCTACAGAGAGTTTATTACCCATTAATCTCCTTCCCTAGCGAGTTTGACAAATAGGTGCTCAAGCTCGAGACTAAGAACACACCTGTGAACAAAATTACCTTCCATTACGTACAGTTAATTAGCTTTTTATATTCTTTTTTTATAAAATGAAAAAACATTCATTATTCCCTGTTAACTCATGTGAAATATGTTGGGGTTTAATACCGTAAAAGGGATTACGACTGGCACAACTACAAGGAGGCAGCAGAGAATAAGAAGAGTAAAAAAAAAAAATCCCCCTATGACCTCCTGGAATCACGCTGGGGCCAAATGGACCAGGAGGAGGGAGGACCCTTTCCCCTTACCACTCAAACACTCCAGTCTTGTTTTGTTTCCCATGCCCGTGGTGCACGTTTATGAGTACTTTGATGTTACTGCGTCTGAATAAAACTGGTGGGGTATCGGAGACAGAATGTCCTCCATGTGCTGGCACCTGCTTGTGCCACGAAGTGCCCAATAATACAAGAGGGAGCTTACTCTCGTATACATGATTGGCCACTTGTCAAATTTCCTTTTTAAATTTCTTTCTTTTTCTTTCTGCTTTTCTATATATCCCTTTTTTTGATCCGTCATGGATTTTGGTGGACCGGAAAGGCAAATTGCCATCCTCCACCCCCTTCTCCTGCTGCTACTGCTTTTGTACCCCTAGCAGGTGTCAGTGTTTGGCAGGTGACTGGAGGGGAGGGTCACGGTGAAGCTTTTCCCTTTCGGGAGTGGCGTGCGTTAGAAAAACCGCAATCTTGCTGAGAAGCACGCCAGGCTGAGCTTTTTGTCCCAGCTCTGACACCTGGCTCTACCCATGGAGATTTGAATAGAAGTAAGACTCCAAATATTTACCTTTTAGCCCCTAGGGCTGCACAGCTTCACCCATGGATTCAGTGCTCCTTACATCACATGAACCATGAAAGCGTACGTTCCGTAAGAGCCTCCTGGCTGGAAAGAGGATCTGTTTTAGTTCTGACATTCTTCTCCATGCTTTTGAACTGCTTTGACAACAGATAAAACCGGTACTTGAAAAGGTATATTGCTTAGTGACAAGGGTAGTTTGGAGAAAACAGAAACCAAACCCTCTCTACCTTAACTTGCAAAATGATAAAATGATAACTTGCTCTAACACTAGGTGACTTCTTACTTTTCTACCGTGACCCAGTCTGAAGAAAGAAAAAAAAAAAGCCACGACCAACTGCCTTTTTGGACGCCTGAAAGTCCCTGAACTTGGCAGTAGATATCATGGAAAACAAGCGCAGGTTTTGTTTCCAGCCCTTCTGGTGAAAGATGAGCCTATCTCGCACCTGCTGGTAATGTTATCACCTGAAGGGTAAGTTAGTTCTTGCACTTTATCACAGCCCCAAATCAAGAAAGTGTCCTGGGGACGAAGCGATCTGTTGGGAATAAGTGATTTACTGTGGTGCGAGGTGCTCCTTCACCAGGCCAGACGTACCACATGCCCTTTTTTTTATACCTCCCTGACGCAATTGTCTGCCTCCTCGCACAATGCCCAGTAAACACCCTGTCCGACTTTGCCTGTACGGCCCGTGAGATTCCACCTCATTATCAGACAAGACGATGAACACAGATGTGCATGGGAATATTGCGGAATCTCTGGTTATAAATCATGCATGTAAAAAATGGCACTCGTTGTCGAAGCTGAGGAAGAGGTTGAGCCTGAAAACTCTTCCTTTTGCCGCCTTGCCAAAGCTTTTGTGTTTCCAGATGTTCAGCCACCATTATGTTTTGGGTCCCTTAACGTCGTCGGAACGTGTGCCGCTTGAAAATCAAAGGGCGCAGTAGATTAATCAGGAAGCGACAGCCTTATAAACCATGTTTGGATGCCGTTCAAGACGGAAAGGTTAAGTAATTGAACAGATTATTTTGATGGCGCAATCGAGATGATGGCGCAATCGACAAAAGCCGAGGGACCAGGAGTCCTGCGAGCCCTGACGTATGCTAATGGCCCAGCATATGCCCCTGCCCTTGGCACTCCCTCTGTCCATTCTGCTGGCCCAACAGCTGGCATCTTTATTTAACGCGCCCTCTGTTTACCCAGCAAACGGATGGGGAGCACCTTTCATTCAAATCTCGCCCTTGCCGAATAAAAGCCTGTCGACGGTTGGCAAACAAAAACATAATCACATATGTAATGGCTTTGAAATTGCATGTAAATATTTGCCATTCATGTTATTGTTGCTTGCCTACACACATTGGCAGGTTTGACATACTATTAAAGGCGTGACAGTTGGTTTCTGTTCCACAGTCGTCACACAATTGAAAGACAGTTGTCCATAAACGTCCGAAGAAAGTTTTTCTTATGCTTTGACTTGTCCACGATAAAGTTCATCTACAAAGTAAATGCAAGATATCAAAGCAGACTCTTGCACCATTTTTCATATATTGAAATAACATATCGTCGCTGTCCAATGAAAAACATGTATCTATACTTTTTGTGTTTTGTACTTTTTATCATATCTGGAATGTGGGTAAAAACCTCCATATACCCCCCAGCATCTACCCCCCAGCATCTACCCCCCAGAAGCTAACATCTAAATCACCAATGCTGATAAATCACACTGTCAGTTTCACATTTATTGTGTCTGATTAATGATATGAAGAAGTGTTTTTACATGTTCCTGAAAAATTTGAATTTTGGAGATACATGGTTTTCATTGGACAGCGACGATATGCAAATTTAATTATTTGTATGTAAAATGTAATTATTTGTATTCCTTTTGTGCTATGGGCTCAGCTGTCAGCTATCGTTCCTGAGATACAGCAGTCTTCATTAGGCCCACAGCACTGTAGCCACGATGCTGCATTAAAGAGAAGGAATGATGGCTGACATGATGGTGGCATTACTCCATATCATGACTAACCAGATTGCTTCAAGCCCCAGACTAAGTAATGGGATGGGCCTGCGCCTCGTCAGGACGCTTTTGCCCTTCACGCTAATAACCTCATATTCATTACAGTCCTATCACTTGGCAGTTAAAGTTGAAGAGGGAATAGTTTTTAGTTTGGCATCACTGCTTACGTTTCAGTCCTTCTTCTGTCGGACTTTAAGATGGAAAGTGCTGGGGATATCGAAACCATCTCTTAAATCCTGCTGACCATTTGGAGGCAACTTGGGAACAGTTGGAAAAACGCTGATCTTATAAAGATTTTGGCATTTTATCTCCATTTATGATGACTTATTTATTGGACATCGACTGGTAATTGTTTTAGTTTTTATTTTCCTGAGTACATTTCTTTGCCAAAGTCCAAAGACGCATTTATCACAAGCCTGCTTTCAGCAATCGTGAACCTTGACAAGCTCGGAGATACACTCAAAGCACAAAGTGTTCTTGAGGCTCTGACGTGAGGCCTGTAACAGAGGCTCCTAATTTCAGACCATGGTCAAACTGTCGCACAGTGTTCATCATTACTGCTCTACAATGGCCTCGCTTTAAACCAGGACAGAATTGTTCAGAGGGCAACTTCCTTACCATATATTTTGAGCTGATGCTCTCAGCTGGGGACTTGTTTTTCTTGTGGTTTGACACGAAGCCCCTCTATAATATAAGCCACTTTCTGATTGCCACAGAGAGGCGGGTACTTTTGTCAGCTGACAGCTCGAGTGCTTGTAGTGATGCTTAAAACACATTTTAGTCTTGCTCCAAATAGTAGGTGGCTTGTCAGAAACCTTGGAAAAGCATGTTTTTATGTGATTTCCTTTCCTCATCAGAGTGTGTAAAGCAGCTGTCACAGGCTCGCGTTAATCCATTTTTAATTTCAGACATGTATTCAT
>JAOUQW010000042.1:3239849-3251976 GCA_028565825.1 Olivaichthys viedmensis | reverse complement strand
ACATGGCGCGGTGCGAGCACCACAGCGGGCCCTGTTCCAATACGCTTCCATGTTCATCTATGTGGCATTTTACACCGGACATGTTTTTTTATTTTCGCTCAGTCTTTCTTCCGCGTGGTTTCTAGCTAGACATAATACAGAATACAATATTGCTGCTATATTATGCAGTTTAGGTCGATAATCTAAACAGCACATGGGCCTGTAGTCCTCCTATAGCAGTGCTCCAAACTGCCACAGAGCGTAGAAATGAAACTCTTATTGGATTAATGAACTTTGTGATCATATACAGTGATAATGCATGTTTATAAATGATCTGACGCTCAGTACGGATATTTGCACGTTATATTTACTAAACCAATGTAAGAAAGCACAGAAATGATGCTTCACACCCAGCGCACTGACACACGAGACACCACCGGTGTAAAATTAACAGCGTTTTGGAATTTATGTATTTTTAACATTTTCCATATATTAACAATAAACTGTTCTATCTAAAGGCCTTTGCTGATGAACTTTATTGTAGTTTAGGCTCCATTTTTTTTTGTGGCTTAAAAAAGACAAAGCTTTCGAATACTAAATAGAGAAACAAATACCAACCTAACGAACGAACGAATACTAAACTTAAGATTTGAGGAAAAAGGGCTTACATACGTTTATTGCACTTCAAACACGTAACGTATTTTATCTTTCTTCAGATAATACAGACTGTATGACCACTAAGGTACACTAAGAATGCTTTTTGACGTCCGGAGTCCGGTATTGATGCAATTCTCACATGTAAAATTTTAAACATTAAAAGTTGACGCTGTTACAAAAGTTAATTGCGTTTCTGTGTGTAACCAAGCCATCTATGAACATATTGGGACAGTAGCGTCGCTAGCGAAACTGTTGAATCTCTGAATTTTCCAGTAGCGAGGTGGAAGCATTTTTACTTTTTAAATCAATTAGTTGAACAAGTTTGGTGCCCAAGTAGTGCTGATTAACCCTATATTTAATTTTCCTAACGTATACAATCAGGTTATTTAGCTGCTTCTTGTCTGTTGGTTTGGAAACAAGACAAAATGACTCAAGGAGGTCACTGGTTGCTAATGACAACAAGGACTTGCCCTGTACCGCAGATGCTATTTTACTAAATCTGCAAAATCTGCAATCTTTAAATTATGTATAAATAAACCTGGACAATAACCTGTTCCTCAGTGTACCAAATTATTATATAATGAACCCTTCCATGCTTTAAACTGTGAATTTTTGTTATGTATATTCTCCCTGACTTGTACTCCAATACTTTTTAGTTCTGCAAAAGTTAAATAGTTAGCATTTCACCTGTCTGTATATTCTCTGGAGAATTATTCCATTATCATTTGAATTTAATTAGTCAATTTGTGACATTTTTTCCAACCAGTCTTGTGAATTGGCTCATTCAAAGCCTAAAACATGATCTCACACATGGTTCCCTAATCCCATCTGTTCAGAAGTGTGTTTATTTTAAGGATATGAAGAAAATTTGCCACATGGTTTTCATTTGTTTGCAGTTCATCCAAGTTGGCTAAATGCAGACTCAAGTCTTTTTTTTATTGCCTGGAAAAATAATTTTGAGTTGGCAAACCGAGTCGTAGCAGTCAATCTGGTGTATTGCATTTGTTGCAAGTCCTGCGAATAAATTCTGGGTATGGGAAACGGAAAACTGGAATAGTCCCCGAGTTACTTCTACCACCTGGAAAGCTTCTTAAGCATAAAGTCCAAGCAAATGAAACTCGTAGATCTTGTAAAACTATTGCTCAGAGACAAACCTTTTTTTTATGATTTCAGGTGGACGAATGTAATATAGTCCACTTGAATTTGTAGGAGGGCATACCATTTTTTCCTCCACTGCAAGAAAATTGAACAGGACTTGACACTGCGATTGTCAAAGTCAACGTTTATTGGTTTAATTGCTTTAAATGGCCTAGTTTCCGCCATCATTGAGCTTCTAAAAATGTTAATTAAGCCTTATTACGATATTTTATTCAGGCTCCGTGCTTTTATTTTATTTTATTTATTTTTTGCTATTTAATGGCACACGCCTTGGTATGAGGAGGATAAGGTTTGCTGCAAGTATGATGCATTACTGGTCAGGACATTTTTGACCGGTTTTCTGTATTGCCGTTATGGGAAGTTCAAATAAGCTCTCACCACGCCACCCTGTCTACTCCTCTTTTTACACTTTTATAAAAAATTAATTTTTTTGCCATTGCGTTTTCTTTCCCAAGATCATGGGTGATATGAGGAGCTGGATGAGCTATAAACTCTGGGAAGGCTGGTTGGTGGGGGTAGACGGGAACAAGGTAACGGAGAAAGTGTGTCATGCTCTCTCTGAAGTGTGGGGAACCTTTGGCGTGACCCTGGGGCAGACCCCTGCCAGATCTTTCTCACTGACACTCGTCTCGTCTTCATTTTTCAAGCGAGGCCTGGAGGTGGGATGCTGGCCTCATGCAGGTGGAACTTGACGTCCCTTTCATCTGGCGGTCTCTCTGGCCTTGTTGAGAGAAATATGAGTGCGTAGGGCTAATGGAAACTTCACAAACTGCTTTAAATGGGGAGATTTTATAGCCACATACCAAAACCACGGTTATGTGCATCTTTGTGGGCAATAAGCCAGCAACCCGGACAGGGACTTCAAAGACATGTATGGGAAAGCTTTATGGTTCTTGTAGAAATAGCTTAAGAGAACTACTCCTCTCGTTTCCTTCAAGATGCCGAGAGCACACTCTAGCTGGAAGACACTGAATTCACTCTGTCTAAATGCACCTAGATATGTACATGAGTCCTTTTAGTTTGCCAGTCTGTAATCAAGTCATCAACATGCTCTCTGAAGATGCTGTCTTTGGAGATGTAAAAGTTAATTGTAGCCTGCTTTGTAAAATGATTGTGCAAATGACATCCTGGCTTAAATGGTGTGGAAGCGTGGCACGTAAGGACATGACACAAAGAGTTAGCGGGTTGCCTTTCTCTACAGTGGTTTGCGTTGCTAGTCACAACATCACTTTGAGGCTTTTCCTACTGTATGCTTTTTGTGGCAAAAATGCTAATGTTTTCAGCAATTTGAAACACTGATAAATGAAAAGACACAGCAATATTCAAGCCATACTCCACATTATAGTACAGTAATTACACGGTATGCTTAAATGCTCCAGGATGTTAGAATACTGTGAACATATTGTAGGCATGTGTTTGCAACTGTGCCTCAAGGATGCCCATGGTGCTAGGCTGTTTATTAGTTACAATAAGGAACCAGCCCTCCCCTCAGCAGTCAGGTCTGAACACATTAAGCTGTTTTCATTGGCAAACCACGGCTGAGCTTACATTTTCTTGCTCTTATCAGCAGCGCAGGTGTTTCTGTTTGCCATAACAAAGTAGTTCTCGCATTTCTAAGTGGAGATTGCATTATACACCAGGCAAGTCATTAAGCCCAAGGATGTTATTCCACTTGATTCAATATTAAACTGGGTCCTTGCGCTGTCGAAGTGCTCTGCGCTGTGTCTGCATCTTGTTTTTAAATATTTTGTAACTAGGATGAACTCTGGCTCGCTGAACATCTTAGCTGATGAGTAGGTTAGTAGGTCAAAGGTGTGTAAAGCTACACTGTTAGGGGGGAAAAAGATACTCTACAGGTTAATCTGTGTTCCCCAAAGTGTGAACAATGTAAAAGTACAACAGTGATTCCTAAGGTCCAGTCATGTACCTTAAATGAGTTAAAGGTACACTACTGGATACAGAAGAAGTACCTTTGAGGGTACCACCCCAGTAAGAAATGCTTGTACTCTGAAAGGTACAGTTTCATATCCAACTTCTCATTTTCATAGTTACTTGTTTAAAATGGCATTAAAATGGTAATGACTAACAAATCTGTGATTGATCTCATCTAACTAATTGTTGAGCTTTCTTGTCGAATACGTGAGGTAATGTCACTCCTTTAGGTCATGAACAGATGTAGAGAAAGTCTTAGCATGGGGTACTGTAGATCAAGACGAGATCAATAGCACAGCTCAGATAAAATCCCCTCCCCTTTCATCATGTGTCGGCTTGTCCGCGTCCAGCTTTAATATACACTCCTTACTACAGGTTTATATGGTAGAGCCGGCCAGGATCAACAGCCTGTATGCATACACGTCCTCCTACATGCAAGATTTACACAAGAGGTTTTTCAGGACACCCTCAGCAGTATATCACATAAACAAATTGACATGTGCTAATCGAGTCGGGACTCGGCAACACCAGGGGAGTAATAGCGGTGGCAGACTTGCAATCAAACGGGGGACAAAGAGCTTTCATGAAGTACAACTTTAATCTGTTTTTATTATTGCTGTAAATTATGGCTGATTCCTAACATTGCTTGCTGCAGAAATTCATGAATTTTAAAAGGGCTGAGAGGAGAAGGCCTAATCTCGTGTTGTCCCTGAGATGAAAAAAGAGGGACGGCCTAATCTCAGGTTTGTCTCTCTCCTAGGTGACCTCTGAATGCAGTAATTCAGGGGTCACTGTAGAGGTACCCTTTTTCTTATGATTAGCATTCCCCCACTAGTGTAGAAGACAATTGAATTGTGTCAGGCATATAATTTCGTAGCAGCGGTTCTTTTCATAACTAATTCTCAAGGTGACTTTCTTTTCAGGTACAGGTTTCCAGGCTCGTATATCATAGTTCCTATAGATCCCAGATGATCAACAGGAATAGAGTAATTTGGTTGGAGAGTAAGCTTAATCTTTAGTCATTGGAATCATAGCTTTATATAAATTCTGTCATGTTCAGCTTTTCACAGTTTTGTTACCTGCATGTAACTGTTTCCCACCAAGTTTAGAAGTTTGGTTGTAGGGCAGAGGGTATTTTCTTGACTTTACCTGACTTCCAGGACTGGTGACTAGGGTTGGGCGCTATAATGGTAATAAGGTATACCGCGGTATTTTAAAATGATGATGACGGTGTAAAATTTCTGTTCCACGTCTATCTAGTAACCTGCCAAACACACAAAAAAAACCAAAAGCATTGCGGAGTGGTTGTGGCTTTTGGTACAAAATGGACAACCCCCTCCCTGGTAACACCTTGTACCGCGGTAATAATGGGAGATGGTTTAACGGTGTGAAAAACTGGACACCTCCCAAACCTACTGGTGACCATTATCTGCTAAGCTGCTTGTCTCTCTATATCTGAAACTCTGGTGAAGTTTTATATCTCATGGCCAATGAAGGTGAATTTTGGTCCGTTGGACCGACGGGATGCATTGGAGGTCATGGGAAACAACACAGACTCTCCTGCTACAAATGTGCCAGTCACTGGCGAGTGCATAATGTTTGCCCCTCTAGCTGCCTCCTAATGCTCTATAAACTGCACACTTGTGTCTGGATTTGTTCCACCTCTTCCCCGACCTTGTTCACTGTTGTCAGTAATGAAATGCAGCTGTTGCCCAGTTTTCCAGGGTACTGTGCAATCTTGCAGGTCTGTACCTTTTTGCAATGAGCATTTTGACTTGTGTGTTGAATGGCAACAAGGAGGAAGAGCTATGTGTGGAATATTACCAAACTTAATACTTGGTCCCCATTGCCAATAAATGGGCCCCCTCCCAAGTACGGAACTTTAACATTCCCGAGTGAGCTGGATTTCAAGTTCAAAACAGCAGCAGGACTTAAAACTTTCCAATCAAATCCTTTTTCAACCTTTTCTTTGAAGGGTACGGTGTTATGCTGTTTCAGCACTTTAGTGACCAGGAGTGGAGAATGCAAGGCATCTGTTCAATTTTCCTGCTGCAGAGTTTTCAGCCACAGCTCTGGGGAGACCCTGAGGTCTTGTCTTTTAACACTGAGCAGTATGTGTGCCCGAGAGGCCCCTTATGATTTGGACACTGCCCTTTCTGGTTAGCAAAAATGATCTCATTGACTGAAAACAGCTGGAGAACCCTGTGGCACAGGGAGAGCCTAATCCCTTCCCTTAGCTCCACAAGTAACATCCACAAAGTCATCTACCACGTGGACAACTGGGCAATGAACAAAAGAGTGAAGATAAAGGAGCTGCTGGTTTGACAATACTAGTCAGAACTCAGTCCCAGTCAGGTAATGTTTATCTGTGTGGAACTTCATGGTTCATCTGCACTCTATATGTGTGGGATTGTTTTGACCCAAACAGCCTCCATCTTCGATTGTTGTGGTGTCAGGATGAGGAGGATGAAGGGGGGGGGGGAATGGAGTAACCACACTGGTGCTCATGATTGCCATGGGGGCTTCCTTTGTACAGCAGTGCACGCTTGCTTGCACCTGTGCACACAACCATGTGTACACACATGCATGTGCTATAATGCTACAACATTCATCTGATGCGCTAGGTCCTTTTTATATATACACACACACGCACATCCTCCTGCATCCAGTCAAAATCAAGGTCATTACCACTGTGCACAGATTTATATTTTTTTGTAATAAGCTAAGTCACCTTGACGTCATTTGCGAAGCCTTCAACCCTGTAATGGACCTATGTCTTCCTGTGAGGAACAAGATTTGACAAGATCCAAGCCTTTGGAATACGTTGTACCCCCCGCAATTAACCTTCAGAATATTAGCATAGCACGGGTGTTTTATGCCTCTAATGGCATGACCTCCATATACAAACTCTTGTCTCCACTCACCTCTGTTGTCCTGCAAACTGCAACTACTAGCGCTTCGGGATTACTGGAAGTGGTACAGGCCATAAATGAGTGCCATGTCCTGCTTTCCTGCAGTCTCCGTTTTCACAGTGGGTGGGGAAGGGTATCTATTAATATCCCTGGCATGTTTGCACACACTCGCACTTCTGCTTTTCCAGTAGTGTCTGCCTCCCTGGTTGGGTTGCAGCTAACTCAGTTACGAGGCCTGTGTGCCCTTTGCTAAAGTCTCCAGACTTTGATGGAGTGAGTAATGGACCCCCTGTGACTCCCTAGTTTGGAGAGTGCCTTTAGGCCAAAGCAGCATAGCCTTACCTTACCCTTACCACCCAACCAAAGAGGAAAGGTGCATCTTGCAGTTTGTGTTAGTGAATTTGATGAATATAGGATTGTTGGGCTCTCCTCATAATGCTTAGTTTAAAAGGTATTTGCATATAAAGAAGGAGAAGATGGAAGCCAAATGACTTCAATGCAAAAGATGGTCTTAGGCAAGGCACCCTTTAAATTGACATTCCCCCAAAGTTGTTGTGATTTTATAGCTTTCATGAGTTTGGTCTGTGAGCAAACAGAAGTGATTGAACATGTTGACAGGGGGGCTAAAGGGGTGAGCCACTGCTTGCTGTCTCCCTCCCTTGTGCTTGGCACGATTATTTGCCTGACCGATCATTTTATGGCAAGCTGAGCCGAGAGATCATAAAAATGCAGACACTGTCCTCCAGACTGCCACAGACAAGCGCCTCTTCACCCGGCGGAAAAACTTTTTAAGGACACAATCACCTCGTCTGGAGCACCCTGGGAGACGAGCGTGATTTTCAGTAGGAGGGCTTCACCAGTGTGTGACTCTTGGACGATTATATTTTTCGCACATGGATTTCTTCAACCATTCCTCAGGCCATGTTGGCAATTAGTCTCAGGGTTCAGCCACGGTTTCTTGGCTGCGCTCCCCGGCGCTGGAACATTAATGGAAGTGCTCGTTCTACAGTGAGAAATTTCTCCATGTCCATATGCCAATAATGGCCCCAGTCGCAGGTAAAATGTAATGACAGAATCGAGTGCGGAATAGCCCGGCAGTCACTTCCTGTCACTTGTGTTGCCTCAGCCCTTGACAGATGACTCCACTCACTGTGAATATTTTTTCGGCTTGGGGTTTCTGACCTAGCCAGATTACCAACCTGACTGGAGCAAGTCCTTCATATATTTAAAAATGAATGCCCTTCCTTGCTTACCACTGTCTTTATCCTTGTCTTGGGGCGATACAACACCTTTCGCTTTTAATTTCATTTGTTTGTTCCGATAGAGAAAGTCAAGAGATGTCCAGCAGTGCTATCTTCTCGAGACATGATCTCTTATAGCAGCGTCAAGGCGATTCCTAAGCCCCAAACTTTGACGGGTGATTTAAACCGATACTGTGGCGGTAATGGAGATTTGAAATCCTGTTTGAAATTCATTAGACACTGGTTCCATCTTTTCAAGGTCTTTCATTTTAAACCCCCTGAATAGGTTTTAAATGCTCATCTGCGGTACACAATCGCTAATAGCATTGAAAAGCATGAAAACCAGAATCTATCAAATGTGTAATGTGCCTTCCTAAGTGGCTTTAGTAGAAATGCATGATTATCTTTTTTTGTTTCTCACCGTTTTATCCAGCACCAGGAAATGGAAAGCAATGAAAATAATCACACTCTTTGCTTTAAGCTGCAATTATAGGGATAATCTGACTAACGCACAGTTGCTCATTAAGCCCTGCTAAAACTTTTGGACCTAGAGTGCCTGTGCTTGCCGTTTTCTTCCGAGGCTTTAGTGCTTAACCACAAAGCAGAACTCTCTTAATATTAGAAATAATAATGGCTGCCTGTGCTTCAGAGAATACTTTTATTTAGGTGACCTTAATGACTAAGGCTGTCACCATAGCAAAAACACAACAAACAAGGCTTTATAGAATTTTTCTTTGAGACATGACAAATGTACTGATGTTGCTCAGCCATTTATTTATATAAAATATATATTTTTTTGTCAGGCAAGAACCCTCTTTGACTCTTTCCTCATTGGTGGTGTCAATTCATTTCCCCAAATCCTCATTTGATTTAGCCTGAAATAATGAGTCCTATAATTGGTTTGATCATTATTTAAAGAAATTGCGGTCAAGCAAACTGCTGTTGTTTGGAGCATAACATATAATGCCTTGACTGTGGCGTGCTCAGATGCGCTGTGAATGCATTGTGTTGTCCCTGTGAAGGCCACGCTGTGTTAACAAGGGCTGGATGAGTCACTCTGCCCTCTCTGGCAACTCCGTGCCTAGGAGGGACTGCTGTGTCAGCCCCCCCCATCCTTCAAAACAATGGGCCTCCTTTAAGCGCTGTCATGTGTCGCTTATTAAAGTAAAACACTGCCACAACGTGACAACAGACCCACCATTATGTCCATCATTCGTGGCCCTTCAATGTAAGCACTGTAAGCGACCCTAATTATGTCCTTTTATTAGGCACCGTACAGTGCATCGTGCGCAGAGCTCCCAAAGTGTCATCAGTGTCAATAGATTTGGATAATCACATGGTTACACGCACAGATGTTCACTGACCGTGACCATGTGACATTTTTAAACACTAAATCTCTATATTGGTCTCTTGTTTGCAATATTACCACAACTTGTGTGCAAGCTATTTAAAGCCACAAGAGCCGGGCGTAAAGATCACTTTTTAACAATCTTGCTTTGACATTTATTTTTGTTGAGTTGATGGTATGTGTTTGTGAGCTAGGGTTGTGTATTTGTGTGGTAGTTCCTGAGGGAGTGATGCTTTTTGACAGCTGATGTAGCATGTTGAGGGTTAAGGCAGCCAGACGGTGCAGAGAGAACGTATTAGGCCCCGGGGCCAAACGCCTCTGAATTATCACTAATTCAGCTGTCTGTGCAGCCGAGTCCCATATGCACCACCTCTTCTTCTCCGAGAACACCCACCGCATTGGCAGATGTGTGCGCGGCTCCCTCCTTCATGGACTTTTCTAAAAATCTTTACTGTTCATTGTTATCGCATGGCATTAATAGTTGGGTCTTCATCCACCAGTTTCCATTCAAAAGTTTCTATCCAGTAAAAAGAAGATGGAATTTATTTTGTAATTTTTATCATCAGCTCTTCTGTTCTGGGTTTTTTTTCTCTAAATTTTCATCTACTTATCCATCCACCTACCTACCAATCCAGCCATCCACTCATACATCCACTCATTCATCCATCCATCCATCCATCCATCCACTAATACATCCACCTACCCACCCACACATCCATCTACCCATCTACCCATCCATCCAAACCCACATATCCATCCATCAGTCCGTATTGTAAGTGCAGAAATATAATTATGAGAGAGGTTTGTTACCAGGAAACCTGAAGCAATTATCAGCCTACCACAAATAGATTTCTGTTCCTGGGCATGCTGCTGGATACATTTCTTCCATTGGCCTTTTGACTCTTTCAAGGTACATGAAAAACGTTTTCTTATCAGCTTCTAATACCCGAACTCTTGTTGACATCTTTCTTTTCTTTTCTGGTCTAAACACAACGACCTTTCGTTTAATGTACAAAGCAATTACGGATTTCTGAGCTTCACAAACAGCCTTTGGTCTCCAATTCAAGTCGGCACCCCTCACTGTCACAAAGGATCGTCCTTGGCGCCATCATCGCAGACACCCAGCGCTTGTGTGTTTTCAAGCCCTGTTCTTTATGTAATATTTGTTTATGCCCCGCTTTGTTTCTCTGTTGGAAAAACACTGTACCGTGCCACCACAGAGATCCAGTTCCTTTTTCAAATATAGCTTAGAGCGTCAACAGAAGACATCAGCCACAGCGACTCAGATGGCTGCGGCAGACGCTGTTCTTACCTTTTATTATTCTGGCACATGACAATGACCCTTAAGTTGCAATACAGTTCAATGTATACCTTGCCTTTTGTTGAGTATTTTCTATTTCCTTTCAAGCCTGAAGAGGTCATGAGTTATAAATGCATTGCCGTTGAAAGTTTTGAAGAAGCCAAGAAGCCAAGTGGCCCAGAGGCAATCGTTTAGGTTTTGTACCCACATTCACTTTGTATGATGTATGGTTCATTTGGCTTTGTATGGTTTTGTCTGTGACCAAAGGCATCTTCCCAGGTCACTTGACCCCTGATGAAATGGGTTTGACCAACACAGACCCCCTGAGGTTTTTGCCTTTTGCACCTGGGAGATTCAAAAGAGGCCTCAGCAGGGAGCATCTTGAGTTTTTCACAGCCCTGTCTAGCATTCATGCTTTTTAAAATGTATTATTTATTTATTTATTATAAAGTCTTTTATACTTCTCTCTCACTGTCTGTCCAACCTCTTTGATCCTCTCTCATGTAACACCTATTCTGTATGTCTGGCCTGCCTGCCTGCACTTGTGTCCCATACACAATAACCTTTACCACAGCAGAGGGGCTCTTGAAAACAATGAGTTAGGTTAGTGAAACCTCAGTGGTTCTGGCCGAGTGTTAATTGATGGTGGTGTGTCTGCGGAGTCCCAGGTGCAAGGAATGTTTGGTTGCACCGAGTCCTCGAGTCCACCGTAATGAATCACCTCCAGCAGATTTGCGGCTGACTGGCTGGGAGTCCGGACACGCACTGTTTGCACAAGCCCTGATTCCCAGCAATTCATTTTTTTTTCTTATCTTCCTCTATCCACTCACCTAGGCCCAACTTTGATCTCGGGGCTTTCTGCTAAGATGCAGATGGAACGTGGCCTGCCAGATTTCTGGGTCAATTTAATAATACTGAGTGGGGAATGTCGACTATAGAGTTCATACAGAACTGTTCTAGCTTTTGGACAACCGGATCCTTCTGTGCAAAATTTGTACCAATTCTTTGGATTTGATACAAATTTTAAGTTGTAAGAAAAGCTTGAGAGCTAACCTCGCTCCTTGCCCCCAGTTTACCCATTCATAAGTTTTCATCCAAATTGTTGTGCAGATTATTACGCATTTTCAGATTGCACTGGTTTAGATAAAGACATCTGTTGTTTTTAAAGTCTAGCCTTGTAGGTTTTAAAAGGACATATGCGCACCTAGTTGGACACTGGTCATGAAGAAGAGCTTACTGCTGTACTTTTGCGAACAGTAGCCATTTTATGTGTTACTGATATTGATTCATTATGGCTTATAAAAATACTTGTTGAAAGTGCAGGATTGACCTGCAGGGCTGCTATGCTAATTCTGCTCTGCTGGTCTGCTTTCACTGAGAACACGTACACACACATTTGGACTGGAAAATACAGCAGTGTGTTGGTTCCCAGACTTGCTGATACAGCCGTTACCTCTGTTTTGATGGAGGCAGACAGTTTACTATCGAGTAATTCCAGACCTGGCAGGTTGTGTATGTGTGTGAGGCTTTGTATTTATCTCAAACACCTCTGGGGGGGGGGGGGGGGGGGTAAAAAAACCTGTGCCCCCAAAAGGAAAAT
>JAOUQW010000042.1:3212813-3231641 GCA_028565825.1 Olivaichthys viedmensis | reverse complement strand
ATAAACTGCTGTGGTATAAGAGGAATAAAACACTCGGGGACGTGCTGTTATAGGAAAATAATCAACTCCGGGGTGGTAACAATAACTCCACTTCATCACTCATTATTTTACTAGAACTGCACGACACTGAGTGTTTTATTCCTTATATAATACATATGGCCTAACGGTTTATCCACCACCTCCTCACGTGTCGGCCTGCTCCTCAGCTGTTGTTGAGATATGGGGACAATATCAGACCCCATACACTTCGCCATGTTTGGAGAATGAGTATTTTTTCAAGGAGGCCTCCCTTATCTTGCACATGTACCCTCCTTCCCTTGAACTGCACTGATAGGCGAGGTGTTTTGGAATGGGACTCGGCTAAGTGATGGAAATGTAGGAAGAGAAACCAAAAAACATGTCAGGCGTGCTCGGAGATAAGCCTGCATTAGGAGTGGAGTGTTTTGTTTGTGTGGGCTACTCCTGAGGCAGTCATTCACCTGAATATGAGCACATCATCATGATGATGTTCAGCTTCCCCTTTTGCTCCACTTGGACAGAGCTCAGATCATTGCCTTACTCTGCTAACGTCGTGAATCTTCACCGTCAAAACTATCTGGTCTGTTTATGGATAGACAGTCCTGCTGACTCATCTGAAAGAGAAAAGGGGCTTTTTGTGTATAGATGTGTCTAAATGTCTGTCATGTCCTAGAGATAGCGCTTCTAGCTGCTTCTGTGATTGTCGGAGTTCAGAGGGGTCGTCCAGAAACCTTACTGCCTGTTCACATGCTCGATATAGACGACTGTCATATAGATTTTCTTTTGTTGTCTTTGTGAGTTTAGATTCCAACCAGATATGCTCAGAGCTGGAGTGGACTTTGTTTTATTCATCAGGATTTAAAGTGAAAACACAATACTGCTTCTCCAGTAACTTTTCATGAGATTTGGCAAGTCGGCTCCAGGTTTCATTTGCTTCAGATAGACTGGAGCAGTTGTCCAGATGGCATTTACATTTGTCATTTAGCAGACGCCCTTATCCAGAGCGACTTACAAAACATGCAAACAGTTGAAGACGCAGCGATGCAAAGCACCCAGAGAATCTGCAAGGATTCATCCATTGAGGCAAATGCTAGTTTGTACAAGTGCTAGAGTTGTCAAGGTGGTGACAAAAAGACAATTTCAAAACCTAACAGCGTAAAAATACAAATGAATTGATTATCAAGAAGTAGTACAAAAGGCCATCGATGGAAAGTGCAGAGAAAAGAGTCTAGAGGAAAGCCTTTAGACCTTTGTGAAAGGAATAGAGACATGGAGGGGGAAGCTCGTTCCACCACTGAGGAACCAGGATGCTGAAGCACCGTGATCTTCAGACCTCGGAGAAGGACATGGCAGGCGCCAGATGGCAAAATGGACAACTGAAAAACAGAAAAGAAAAACCATAGGAAGCGACTCTGCTCAAATGCCTCCCAACATGCCGAATGCTCCGTATCATGGAAGCCCAAGCAGATGTGAACGACATGTCCCTCGGTGTCTTGAGGACTCATCGAATCGGGATTCATGTGCAGTCTGACTGATCTGTTAGTCTGTAGGTAAATAAGACACCATACATGGTGCGACTGTCAACATGGCAGAACATGGAGAGCTCTCAAAACCGTTGCAAGCTGCAGTTCTTTTCTTCTTCTTTCCATTCCAGCTGGAGGAATCAGAATGGAGCCAAAGGCAAAATCTTTGCTTCGCTTGTCTTTGTACGTCTTTTTCGCTCGGTAGCTCTCCAGGCTAATCTACATCTGGAATAATATACGTTCAGCGAGCCATGTTTATGCGAGCGTATGTATCTGCATGTAGGATAAACCCAAGCAGCGTTAGTATCCGTGGTGTAATTAAAGGCATGCACACTGAACCGTGTCCTTCCTCGGCACCGACGACCGTAACTCGAATGATCAAGGGAGCACGTGTTTAACAAATAATGACCCTGCTGAATTCCATACCGTTTGGAAATTTTAATAAAGCCTCGCCCTGGATTTACATGCACCAGGCTGCAATAACATGCTTATTATTCATGAAGCTGTCTGATTAAATTGAAGTTAATTGATAACAGACGTAAGAGGGTGAGGTGGGGGGGGGGGGGGTGCCTAATTGAAATCCTGGAACAGGCCCAATCGCCTCTAAACCTGAATTATACATTCAAGCATGTTGGGTAAGTTTGGAAATGGGTGTGTAGATGTGAGCAGACTTGTGATCAGGGAGTGCAGCCTACGCTTGAAGACAAGCCGAAGTGTCTCACTGTCCATCTTTCTTTCTGTCTGTCTGCTTTTGTGTCCGCGTCAAGTCCAAATCGGCGGTAATTAGCAACTGGATACCACTTCTCATTCAGCCTGAAGTTATGCTAATGAGGGTGCTGCTCTATTCTGCGAGTGCCTGAAATCACTCTGGTTCTCTCCTTTATCTCTTTCCTCTTTAGTTCTCTCACTAGGTACTCATCGTGATGCTCTTCAAACCCTATCTTACTTCAGAAGCCTGGTCTTTCAACCTGGTTGGAGTCAACGTCTCAAGATTCAATTTCATTTTATTTCTACAGAGCTTTTAACAATAGACATTGTCACAAAGCAGCTTTCCAGAAATCCGAATGTAGATCTAGAACCCTAATGAACAAGCCAGAGGAGACAGTGGTGAAGGAAAAACTCCCTGAGACGACATGAGGAAGAACCCTTGAGAGGAACCAGACTCAAAAGGGAACCCATCCTCTTTGCAAAACACCTGCCTCTCAGAATGTGTTAGGGAACTCAACCCCACACACACACACACACACACAGAGTGGTCAGTATGGAAAAGCTGACATTAAACCTTGATTGACATCTGGGAAGGTCAAGAATGTTTGCTTTCATACGTGCGAATAAAAACATCCACCGCTGACCTTTGTGTTGATGTTGCCCATGTTGTTTTTTTCCCATTAAGAACTGGCTACTTGTTGGAATACAATATGGAATCCATGGAATTGCTATTCAATCTGCGAACTCTGCAGGGCATTTGGCCACATTTCAGCTTGTATTGCTGATACGTTCTTTTCCCACTGCCTCTGTTGGCTGATGGGAGAACCAGATTCTGCACCCGAGACCTCGTGCCAGGTTGCTTGAGGTTAAAGTATGTCAATCTGAGCCAGTGCCCAATAATCTGCAATTTTTTCTTGGCTTGCTTGGTCTGGCTCAATACAAACACTCGTCTCGATCAGATTTGACTAGCGCAATAGACTGACCTACAACTGGTGCGAGAGCTTTTTTCACGTTTTGCCCTGAAGCTTTATTTAACTCGTGCCATGTCCTCATACTTTCCTTCATGGTCTAAAATCGATGTGAAATATGAAGGTTCTGAAAACGTATAAGTGCTCTCAAGCTCATGATGTAAGGCCAACACATGGCGGCTTAAGAGGTTCCATCTGTTCTGACTTGATTGCGAAGTTTTTCTCTTTTTCTTTTCTTTTTAAATAATAAAAATCAGGAACTATTCCCCAGATTAAGTGGAACTGCATGTATAACGTCTTGGAGATGATGCCACACAATAAACACGCACATATCCTCACAAAACACCCTCGTAATTAAATCCTGCCATGCTGCGAATTGGACTTGGGTGGGGTGTGAAAGATGATTTCTGCTTTCAGGGAGCTACTCCATTAGTGCTACAGCAGGGGTTCGGGGAGAGGCTTTAAAAAAAAAAACAACAACCCAAGGCCGCCTTCCAGACACACTGTGCATCTCTGAGCTTCATTAAATCAATAATTCACAGCGTTCATTTAACGAGATCCTTCTTTTTGGAAATGCGCCTGGAGACATGCTTACTTATTTTATATTCATGTATTTATTTATTTTTCTTTTCCCCCCACGTTCCCCCCTAAAGTTGCGTAACCCTAAAATGTTATGGTGCCTACCAGACAGGGTCTTAATGTATGTATGTTATTTCCTGCTGTCTACTTCAGGCATTTCTCCAAGGCAAGCCCCCCACACCCTTATCTTTTGTATTCATTAATTGAGCTTGCCCCTAAATTGTGTTCTTCGAAAGCCAGATTTCTTGTTACACCAAGCTTTTCAGTGGCAGATATTGAAGTTAGTGTTCTTAGGCACATGCAGTAGAAACACGAACGTCTTCTAAATTCATATTCAACCTAAAAGAGGCGTCTTTTGAATGGGCTCTCAAGGTTTCTCGCCCATTACGCACTTCCAGAATCTGACCCCGTGTACGTTTTTGTGGGAAAAAGAGGACCGGCTAGTGCAAAAGATAAAGGACGGCTAAGCCTTTTTCGTTTTTAACAGCTTCTCTTTTAGAGTCTGTGCCCTAATGTTCAGGGCCAGCAGTGCTAGAACCACAGAGTTCCAACACTGTGTGTCAGTGTGTCTGAATTCATTAAAAGACTCAAAGATTTAGTACCCTTTGATTAGATTTAAGCCATTTTGGTAATTCGATTTGGTATTAGCCATTAGCTAGAACATTCTGACACTGGTGGAACACTATACCATAAAGTAATACCACAGGATAATCCTGCGATGCTGAAGATGTGCTTGATCTATAGGCCACGGTACACTAATATACTATATTATATAATATACCAGTGTGTGAAATTGCTTACTATTAAGCACTATATGGAAAGGAAACAGTGGGTAGCTTGTGTTTAAGTGTACCTAACCATCTGATATTTCACATATATAACAGTGTACTACAGGTACTTTTTGTACTTTTGGCCAGCTGGTTCTTCTCAGAAGACTTTAGTCTTGTACATTGTGCACAGTCTCAATCTCAGTCCCTACTGGGCTTGAATAAATAACCTGTCTCTAACCCATAAGGCGTCCCTAATGCTTGTACTGTCTGTGTATATTTAATGTTTATGGCTGCTGATAAAAATTGCCCATCTGGATTGCCTCCAAAGTTTGTCAAAGTGTTCTGTTCTTATCAAGCCTGTGAAGCGCACAACAAGGTATGTGCCACCTGCATTGAAGGTATATTTACTTTCCAAGCCCTCACACCTGTTGCCGGCACTGTCCTAGTTAGACGCTCTCGTCTGCCGTGTAACTGTTGGCTGAAGTGCAAAGTCATGGCTTTCCCTCACGGCCTCGGGGGGCCCCAGAGACGTCGTTTCAACTGTTTGTCTCTCTCAAAGTTAAACAAATCCGGCTCACAATTGTATCAATTAAAGGCGAACTTAAACAAACATGAGCGGAGCCTGGCTCTCTCCCTGTCCAGGAGCTGTTTACAGTGCTCTCTTGGCACGGAGAGAAAAAGCCGTGTTTAAATACCGACTGCATGGCAACAGGAATCACCTGGGGCTGTTAAAGGTAACGGGGAGAGGCGGCTTTTGTGTATGCTTTATAGAGCGCTGCTCTGGAAGCATATGGGTGGCACCAGAGGTTTTAGTTCCCTTTTGGGAGTATCCGTGCAGAGCAGGCAGGTGTTCATCTGTTTCTCAGCAGTTTCTCAGGTGGCATGCCGACTCAACACTCTGCACCACTCTTCCAGTCCCACGTGCACTAGCCCAAGCGTTCGTTCTCAAATTTCACCCTGGCTCAAATGCTGTTAACGTTTGTGCGGGAACCCTTCGCACTATTGATTGGTGCTCAAAACAGATGACTTAAGGTGAAATATGTCTTTAATTATGACTGGTGATTCCACTCCCACCTGTGCACACACACCTGCCATCAAGAGGATCCTGAAGCATGGGCTTCCATTTCCTTAAATAATATTTATATTGCTTATAACAGATGAATATGGTATTTTAACTTAAATGTGTCTAAAATCTTTTCTAAAATCAATGGAATGTTCATTGCCAAGTAGTGTACAGAACACGAGGGATAATCGCAGCCAGGCCCTCATGTTTACCTGCAGATGTCACTGAGCTGCTGGCCAGATGCCTCTTTGTTTGCTCTGGGAACTTTTTTCCTCCCTCTCTTTGCTTGCTGAGCTCACGTGCCCTGTGCAGGCTGTCACGATAAGGTGTGCTATCGTCGCCAACGTAAACTCTTTATCACTCATCTGTTTACTTGGAGAGATTGTGTTCCGGGACTTGACACTTTATTTCCTGAATCTTGACTCACAGAAGGGTATTTGAAATAAATACATTTTGGAGTGATTTTGGTCAGCGATAATCAGGATGATGATTGAATTTTGTTTTAATACCATCTTTTGATTGGAGTTGCTAGTACTAGTATTTATAGACCGACAATTTAACACTGTATTAAAGAAAACATCACAAATACAGGTGTTTTAGAATGAATTTTTCACTATAGAAGACACATTTTTGCTCACTTACTGATCCTATTGTTGAAATGCCCATGTGCAGGAGATACTCGAGTCATCGGTACACTAGGTGGTGGTGTACACCTAAAACGTGGACCAGCAAGACATCGATAAACTCGGACAAGAGTAGCAGCAAGAAACTCCTCCGGGCTGCGATTGCGCCAACCGCCTGCGCTAAGATTTAGCCAGTAAGCAGTCTGACGACTAGACAGATTTCATAAAATGGATACGAATATCCAGCAAAAGACATTTGTCTGAATATGGGTGACTTCTCAAATGCAGAAACTAGGCTTGCCGAGGTTTGGCTAGATGATGCAACGTTGACTGGCAGCTTGCAAGTGGATAAACCTGCCAGAAATTGAGTTTTGAAGTACCTTTTGAAACGGGTCACGTCTTAATGGCCATGGCTCTTTCGATTTTAGGCATGAGCTTCCTCCATCCACATAGTGGCAGTAAACCTGTGTCTTTGTCACAAAGACATTGAGTTCTAGTCGCTCTCCGTCCACTCCCGTAACTACAAAGACCCCCCCCCAAGTGTACCCAGAGTTGAGCCCTGGGTGCCACCTGTTGCTGTATCCAGTGTCTACAGTAACAGACCTAGTTTGTATAGCAAACATGAACAGAGCGCTATCAAGTTCGACCCACTCATTATAGAACAGCATGCTGCTGCCTCAGTATTTTCGCTGACCTTTTGCGAGGCGTCTGTTCTCTGCACAATCCTTCGTTGAAAGGCAGAGCCCCAGGAGCACCAAGCACATGTTCCTTTCAAGGTAGCCTTTCAGAAACAGCCAACAGGGCTGGGATTCTCTTGCCCGATACACCCGGCAGCGAGCGCACACGGGAATTCATCCTGGAAGCAGTGTCTTCTCTCAGGGGAACAAACAAGTCCTGGTCTGCTTTTATACTTGTTTGCGCAGCAGATACAACCAGTGTTGAAGGAATACAGCAACCATTTTGCGTCACTCATCCTAAATGAAAGATTATTGTGTTAATAGGCTAAAAGGTAATGGATAAAAGTGGGCATGTAGAAGAGATCATTTCTCATTTCTTTAACCCTTGACAGAAATCAAGAGTTAAATGATACTTTGTGTGTCTTGGCCTTTTTTTTTTTTTTTCTTGTTTAAATGCCCTCACCATCTTCATCGTCTTCCTTTCATTTTGTTTTATCCAGTGCTTGTGAGGGTGTAAATTGGGTCACAGAAGTGTTTAAGAAGTAAGAACGAGCTCTGGATAAGAAAGTCCATGCGTGTCATCAACCACAGCATGCTTTATAACTGCTCTATAGGTTACAGTGTACCCAGTATACCAAGCGTGTGTGTGATGCACAACCAAGTCATGCTATACGACAGCCAGGAACCCATGACCTTTTTTCCCCCCATCTGAGCACCTTGAGGGAGTTTTTCTGCTCTCATGCGTACCATGCAACACTGACGAGACGTGCAGGTCAGGGCTTTTTGAAGACAGGGGAAAATGTTCTCCGGGAAGGGAGTGCTTCCAATGGAACATGGCCTTGTGCTTGGAGACAAGCCATCACCAGGTTCTGGTGGTGTTTATAGGTGCACCTCTGTGTGTGTGCTGCTGATGGGAAGGAGACCTGGGTGATTAGGTGACCCATGATTCACCCATGTCCCTTGTTTGGCTTTTGACTCTTGATATAGCCGTTCTGTCCTCGAGCTGACTTTGAAGCCGGGTTTCTCCACTAATGACCAATGTCTCCCAGCCATGCGCATAGATTTACTCTGGAGAACAACCATGTAAATGGATTTACATTTCAAAAGTTATTGCCTCTGTAGGGGCTTTGAATGTAGATGGATTTACATCCTAAATGGGACTTTTTCTCCTTTTTATTTCTCCCAGTGCCGCACAAGATTGGGACTTAAAAGCATTTGAGGATGGATGTGCGATTCGAATGTCTCATTTCTTAATCCTTCTGCTTGTTTTGAGCAAAAATTATATTCTGTTTCATGTACAGTCATCAGACTGTGTAATCTCAGTTCAGAAATTATTTGTCTATGGTGAGGTCTTTTGTGATTTCCTGAAGGTCAGAATCTTTTATTTGTGAAGTACAAGGAATTATATTTGTTACAGGTGTCAACATAGAATTCCAGTAATGTAAAGGATAAAACGGTAAAAATATTCTTTACCAAAAATATTATGTTCTTTTAGTGTATATTTCTATGTAGTGAGTGGTGTATATACATTGTACAGTTAAAATATACAATGAATGTGTTTCTATACATTATCAGCTTTGTGTACAGTTAAATATCACCATGTGAGCACTGGGTCTCAGTGGAATGACGTAGGAGGGGCGCTTATTTATGCACCTATATAGCAACTACCTATTGGTTTCGAGTAAATCTGTCACACTCCTTAAAAAAAGCTGGACCCTTTCTCATTTTCTTAATAATAATAATAATTATTATTATTATTTTCTTTTACAATACCTTTCTTACCTTGGAGTTTTTCAATTAAACATTAATTGTTGCTTTTTTATATATTCATAGGCATAAAAATTAATTATTAGAATGTATGCAGTAGTACAAAAAAAAGTTACCTACTAATAATAATAGTTATAACAATAACAAATCCATTTTCAATAATTAGGGAATTATTTCTAATTGTTCCTAATTTTCTGCAATCCGTCAGTTTTTGGTCTAGTGAGCCCTAAATTTTGGTGATGGTTTTGGCCAAGAATATAAATTTTACTGGAGATCTTTTCTTTTAAAAAAAAAATAAAAAAATAAAAAAACACATTTGAGCTGTATAGAACCAGACAGTCTGGGTTTGAAGCTGAGCTCCTGATTTCTCAATGTTGGCCTCTCCATCTGAGCTTCAGGATGCGAGAAGGGGTTTGTGTTTGTTTTGTAGCACATCTCAGCTTCAGGGGAATTCACTCCGCAGTCAGACGAGGCTCGGTGTATAATAAAAAAAGAAAAAGAAAAGAAAATTGAGCTCTCACCTTCTTTGTTTGGTTTCGAATCCAGAGGGAGCGTGGCATTTCCTACAGGAACACCAGTGTGCCAAGTGAGAAGCCCAGGGGCTCCCCGTCAGCGTCACTTTTAAGAGCTCACGTCTCAGCTGCCGTAGGTGACAACCTGCTCGGTTCCTCGGCTCCCCGTGCGAGAACCTGTCTCGCCCTTTATCTTATACGCACAGAAATTAGGTTAGATAACCATCAAGTCCCCGTTTGGTCGTTTGGAAAAGGCTTGTCCTCAATTCCACCTTGGGGTCCCCACTCCACCCCCCCTGTTTTCAGGACTGACCTCATTCCCTTTGAACGCTGACTCGTTAATTATGAATCTTCTCCCTCTTGAACGCGGCATGGCTAAAGTGAAGCCCCACCTTTTCACGTAATTACAGTGCGTCTCTTGATTAGGCTCCACCTCCAATTCTGTAATTACTGCTCAGACGAAGCCTGTGAAGATCATTGTGTAATCTGACCTTCAGTATCTCCTTCGACGGGAGATCGATAATTGCATTTTAATGCCACGACAGACGCCTTGCTTCACACTCCGCGGTCTCCTGTGAGACGTTTCCGTTGTTTCCTCACTAGCTGAGGTGGCTCGTGCCATAATTTGGGCCCGATTTAGGGTCGCTTCATTAACCGAGTGAGGACTTTTGCTCTAATAATTGTGCCCGTTTCGTATTTATTTGCACGGCATCTCTTCATCATCTGTAATAAAAAAAATGAGGCAGGACGTCGCAGCGGTTTATGAAGTCTGTTCGGTTTACCCCCAGAATATTAACGTTAAATATTTAAAAGCGGGTTTGAAATTTGTGTGAAAAGATTTTTTTATTCAGGCAATGAAATGATGAAAAGAGGATTTTGCTCTAAATTATTGAAGATGTTTATTTATTATTATTTTCATCTACTCATCATGGAGAAATGGATAAAGTGCGAGGGGAAAAAAAGAAGCTTGTTTTAATTATGTTTTGTTTCTTGAATTTTTTTCCCCTGCTTTTGCTGGGTTTTTTTGTTTGTTTTTTAACTCCTCACCAATTACCAATGATGTATTTTGTGAGGGACGATTAGTTAAATAGTTAATTGGTGAAAAGAGGGGAGAAGAAGAAAAGCTGGCCATTAAATTGAGCTCCGACTGATTGGGAAATAATGGTCTCAATCTGGACTAATGGGTGAAACTATTACACACTTTCATAAAATGTTAGAAATTATTATGCATTTTGCTTCATATTTTCCAGCATGAATGTGCTTGTTCTTAGCGTGTGTGTGTGTGTGTGTGTGTGTGTGTGTGGGGGGGGGGTAATGAGGAGCGCTCGTGCTTTCTGTTTGAACGCAGCTCATTTAAGGCTGATTTGAATGCTTTTAATTATAGAGTGTCTGCCTTTATGCCCAGCGTGGGCCACCAGACTCTCGGCTCCCCGCCTGCCATGAGACTCGAACGTGATCAAACTGGAATCTAATTGGGATGGCAATTAGTCGACGGTGTTCTTCCGTGTCTCTCTCTCACCGTGATGATGCTTCATGTAATGGCGTGCAAATGCAATCTCACACTCTGCACTTTGATCTCCTCCGGTTCACTACATGCATTACAGGCGTACCTTCATTACGAGCTCGCTTTTATGAATATGCCTGATTTATTTCTTTATTTCTTTTCACCGCATGAACATTTTAACTGACTAACAGGTGCATGGAATTATTATTTTATTTATAAATTTTTATATAAATATATATATACATTTATTCTATGATTTCAAGCATTGGAAAGTGGAAAATATTATTATTATTATTAAGTTAAATTTATATAGCGCGTTTATCATACCCAAGGTCGCTTTAAAATGAAAATAAAGAAATAGAAACGCTTAAAAATATTCACGCAATGGTGACATTTAAAGAAATGGTTCAGCGAATTCTTGGGCCGAATGTAGTCGATCAGCCACGACGTGTTTGGTGTGTGACTTTCAATTTGTTTATTTTTTCTTCTTCTTTTTTTTTGAGGCGAACGTCGATAAGTAACGAAAGTCTATCTCACCCAAAATCTTCTCCATGAAAACCTTCTACTGGCTTCACATTTATAAATAAACGTCTATAAATAAAGTTCAGAGTAGAATTTCTTCATCATCATCATCACGTCTTGACGCTACAACCCTGCCTTCAAACTTTAGGGGGCGGAGCCTAGAGGGTCAAAAGAAATAAAGTGATTCTGGTTGTCCAAGATGGCCGCCTCCATAACGTTCCAGCGTTCAGCTACACAGTAAAGATGAGTTCATGACAGTAAGTCCCACTGTGTCCTAAAGCACATCAGCACGTCTGGGTGACATCAGGAAAAGATTTTGGGTGAGATTAGACTTTCTTCAGTTGTTGGCTACATTAGCTTTGTAGCTCCAGTGCAAAACTTTAGACACCAAACGTATCATGGGGTAAAGAGGAAAGTGTACGGTTTGGGTTTTTCTCTGATCTCTATAGCTTTAAATTTGAAGATGGGGTTTATAGTTTAAGTTTAAACGTTTAGCACCGTGTGTTTGTGTACCAGTATACAGTCGGCTGGTTGACCGTTTTAACAAAGGCACTCTGTATTTATGCAGCAGGCCAACGGCACAAAGTCCGTGAAGCGTAACGGCGGCTCTTACCGTTTCAGCTTCAACACAAAACAGTTTGTATTGAACAGTGACGCACATTCTTTTCCTTTTCGCTATTTACAGTAAACATTATACGGTAGTGCGCAAAAGTCTTAGACGAAAACGCTTTTCAAAATAATAAAGTTCCTGAATATGAGAAAAAATCAGCCTTTATCTTTAAAGCTGCATCAAGTCTCTTAGACACACTGTCGTGCAGTTTTATAAGGAAATCAGCTGGTAGGTTGTTCCAGGAATCTCGGAGAACTTGTCACGGTTCTTCTGCAGAACTTTGGTTCTCACTTGCTTCTGTCTCTGCAGGTAAAATCCCAGAACAGCCTTGATTCTGATTTTATCTAAAAAGTGCTCTAGTGCTGAATATCTCACTTTCTTTAATGATGCACAAACATTTCTGTTTATTTTTTGGAAAATTAAAGTTTGGAAATGTAAAATTCACTCTTTTCTAATGACACACTAATGCACAAAACGTCAAATAAACATCTCCGACTAAAATCTATATAAAGAAAGAGTTTTATGGGGGGACTAAGACTTTTGCACCGTACGGTGTGTGTGTGTGTGTGTGCAGGTTATATTTAGTTGATGGATTTTGGAGTGCAAGAGTAAATCTGTTGAAAAATGTGCAGGACATGATTAATAGTTGTACATTGTGAATTTAATGATTGAGATTTAATGGTTGCTTTATTAGATGATTATTTGCTTTATTAGATGAAAGAAAGAAATTTGAGTGATTTAAAAATCAACAGGCGTCTGGTCTGATCTCTGTCTCGACGGCGGAAGTCAGGACGCATTCAGAGCGCCGTCTCTTTCCTCTTTCAGCGCCATCCCTCACTTTTATTTGCTATTGCGTTTGCTTTTTAGCGCTGCGTGAAGGATGGAGACCTGCAGCTCCAGCCCTCCTCCTCTTTTCTTTTCTCCCCCCCCCCCCCCCCCTACCCCCCTCCTGTATCTCTCCTGTATCTCGTTTGCTGTGAACTGACAGCGTGCTAACAAGGATCACTGCTGACAGACTTTGCCGTTCCTCAACAACATTTTAATGATGCCGGCTACTGGAAGAACTCGGGAGGGTTGGCAAATTTCTTTTTTCTTTTTTTCCTTTTCTTTTTTGTAGTGTTGACAGAAGCGTCAACTTCTTGCCTGTCTTGTCTACATTTCCTTCTCTAAGAAGGCAATGCATCTCAGGAGATGACGTGTGTGTGTGTGTGTGTGTGTGTGTGTGTGTGCGCGTGCGGCTGCATGCATGTGAACCTGTTATGGCCCTAATGCACAAGTGTTTTTTTTTTTATATAACCAATGAAGATGTTGGCGGCTGCCTAATTTACTCCTCGAGGAGAGAGGAGGCTTCTGGGGGAGGAGGAGCAGCATAAACTGGCGCAGGCGCCACATCTGCATCTCATTTGTAGCTCCGCAGGTGATCAAAGGCCTTTACAAGGTCGTCCCATTACCGCTTTAAAGAAAGAAAAAAAGGCACAATAATAATAATAATAGCCATTCCTCCGACTCAATTAAAAGGGCGATGGAAATTGGAAATTGTCATTTATTTCTTTTCCCAGTTCTTTTGGAATCAAGCGTAGAGAGAGAGATGGACAGAGAGACGGACGGACAGAGAGACAGACGGACGGACAGAGAGAGGGATGGACAGAGAGACAGAGAGAGGGATGGACAGAGAGACAGAGAGACGGACGGATGGACAGAGAGAGAGACGGACGGACAGAGAGAGGGACGGACGGACAGACAGAGAGAGAGAGAGAGGGACGGACGGACAGAGAGAGAGAGACGGACGGACGGACAGAGAGGGACGGACGGACAGAGAGAGGGACGGACGGAGAGACGGAGACGGACAGGCAGAGAGAGACGGACAGACAGAGAGGGAGGACAGAGAGAGAGACGGACAGACAGAGGGAGAGATGGACAGAGACGGATGGACGGACAGAGAGAGAGAGGGACGGACAGAGAGACGGGGAGACAGAGAGACGGACAGACAGAGAGACGGACAGATAGAGAGAGAGATGGACAGAGAGACGGACGGACAGAGAGACGGAGAGACGGACAGAGAGACGGGGAGACGGAGAGACAGAGAGACGGACAGACAGAGAGAGAGACGGACAGACAGAGAGAGAGACGGACAGACAGAGAGAGAGAGGGACGGACAGAGAGACGGAGACGGACAGACAGAGAGAGGGACGGACAGACAGAGAGAGAGACGGACAGACAGAGAGAGAGGGACGGACAGAGAGACGGAGACGGACAGACAGAGAGAGAGAGGGACGGACAGAGAGACGGAGACGGACAGACAGAGAGAGGGACGGACAGAGAGACGGAGACGGACAGACAGAGAGAGGGACGGACAGAGACGGAGACGGACAGAGAGAGGGACGGACAGAGAGACGGAGACGGACAGACAGAGAGAGGGACGGACAGAGAGACGGAGAGACAGAGACAGAGTGAAATCAGGAAGTCCTGTATCGGCACACTTTGGACGCCTGTGATATCAATTAGCACTGGAGTCGGGGTCCGTCTCATTCTGGCCCTGTCAGGTTGAAGAGGACCTGTGCTGCTCAGGGGCTGACCTGTTACATGCCTGTATGAAATAACACGCACACATTATTATTATTCTTATGTTATTCAGGCTTTTTAAGCACTAATTTGCGTCCTTTCTTTTTTCCTTTACCCCCCTGATTCTTTTAAAAGAGGGCCTTCACACACATTACAACATCGTGTAACAAAGTGTTGCTGGTTATCCGCGCGCCACACATTCTCAAAGCGTTTATTTAACATCGTTATGACTACATATGTTGCCTTTGAATCGACGGCGCAGTTTTTCTTAAAAAAATAAAATAAATTTGAATCCAGCTGAGCTCTGTTTTAACTGCGAGCCCTTTTTTTTTTTTTTTTTTTAAAGACGTTCCTCTCTGCAGCTCCGGCGCGATTGTGATCCTCGACATTTACCCTTTAAATATTTAATAAAAGGGATCCTCCAAGCCAGAAAAAAAAGTGCTCAAACTGCACGCTTTAACAAAAGCCGAGCCAAGCACTTTTCATCATGCAGGGAAGGAAGGAGGAAAAAAATTATGCAGCGCTGCTAACAAGTGTGGCTAGCGAAATCTGTCTTTATTAAAATGATCAAGCCCTTCACCCCAGCACACACACACACACACACACACACTTTTTCTTCTGTTGCTTAATGTAATGAACCTTGCGTTGAACCTTCTATTTAATTGCCAGTACCCCACATTTTTTCCTTTCTTCATAGGGAAGAAAGAAGGTACAATTTTTAAAATTTTATTTCCTAAATTAATTTTTTTTCAGCAAGAGCGACTGAATAGCAATTTAATTAGGCAGCTGGTATTGTGCACAGGCTTTTTTATTTAATTAATTATTTTGGTATTTTCTTTTAAAAACAAAAACGCTGTTTTGAATAAATAATGATCCTCCGAATAAGAGGCTTTTAAAGCACGTCAACACAAATGGGACATTATGCCACAGGAAATATAGCCTGCTGGAGGAATCGAGTGCGGGGGGGGGGGGAGAATGTGACTTTATGGTTTTTCTGCTAATGAGCCTTGTTTTTTTCTCTTCCTTTCCTCTGCGGGAGACTCGCCTGCCTCAGCAGTGGTATCGTAGCTCTGGGCTCTGGGTCTTTAATACCCCATGCTTATTTCTGGGCCAGAACCTCGTCTTGAACCTGTTGTTGTACCTCACACGCTTTATTTTATTCCTCCTGATGCGTCTGATGAGCTCCAGGCCTCTCCTCCATGGACAGGCCGTGCTATTCCAGCGCATTTTAACATGATGGAGGCCTTGCCAGCTTCGGTTGCCAGTGAGATTGAAAGCCTGCAGGTTGTGTTTCAGGTTCAGCTGAGGTACAGGTAGATCCAGTGCTCAGAACCTCTCATGGCCATCTACAGATTAGCATCTGCACTGCTCACTCTGCCAGTTTTAGTTCCCGCCAGAGAACCCGTATATCTGTTGTTCCATCGTGTAATCCAAAAAATCACCTCTATTCAGTACGTGTTGCGTAATCTGCTGGTGACGCTTGTGTACGTCAACATTTCTGGGGATTTTTTTTCACTTGTCCTATGTTTATACAGTATTGGTCGTATTGCTTCATATTTCTTCGACACCATGTGTAAAGTTTTATTTCTAAATTCTAAACTGCTGTTTTCGGTGTTCTTTCAAGAACCCCAGATCTTGAGATGAGAAGAGGGCAGATGTTTTAGCCTGTAGAAGAATTTTACTGCATTGGAAATGTCCTAATACACTCGCTTCTTTCATCATGGCTGAAGGATCTGCTTACTTTTTTTTTTTCTGCATCTGGAAAAAATTCGAATTTGTTTTCAAGAGGCTCCGCATCTCAACTTTGAGAAAAGATGGGACTCTTTTTCCTCTCGTGAGTTAAACTCATTGTCCTCCCTTTATCCCTCAGGATGGAGAGTGCATTCTGTGACACTTTGCACCACTGTTACTCAATGCAAATCCTCCTTTTTAAATTTATTTGACTAATTTCTTTTTTTCTCAATCCTGTTTTTAGTGTTATACTGAGGACGTGACCTCGTTCCAACCCTAATCCCTTTCTTCCTTTATTGTTTTTCATCAAACCACAAAGATTAGGAGCATGTCATTGTAATTCTATATGCACAGTTGAGTGTTTTTCTTTTAAATAATAAGAAATATATATATATAATAAGTTAGCATGTTGCAAGAGACTGGATAAAGAGGACCCGCCGCGAGACCTCTGTTAGGCTGTGTATCCTCATTAGCTGAGCTTCCTGCTGTACAATGAACCACATTTTTGGGTTCAAAACCGAGGTTGAGTGCTTGCAGCTAGCAAAGCATGCGCAGTTGTTAAAGGCAAGCGGTGTTGCACAGTCATAGTGTGATTAAATGTAGTTTTTTTTTTTTTTTTCACATCCCGTGTATCTGTTATTATTATTCTCATTTAAAGATGCTTTTTTAAAAACACTTGATCTCAGGGGTTGGAGCACATTTCATAATTAGTAATTAACAAGTAATTAGCCGCCGCAATTGAAAGTTTCTGGATTGGGATTGTCTCCTCGGACTCGTGGATGACTGATTTAGCTGCGTTGGACTGTTGATCCCGGATTTTTCCGTTCTGCCAAGCTATTGTCGGTCGGTGTTGTTGACAAGACGAGAAGTCTGTAACCTCAAACCTTTAGTGTCCTTTTCCTGGGCTCCGTACTATTCTCATTAGCCCATCATTGACTTGCCTGATCACGGTTTTAAGTCTCAGGCCTGGTCCACGCCAACACACGGGTAAATCTGAAAACGCTGTTTTTACGTTTTGGCCACACTTTGGCGTTTTCTGGTTGTTTTCTGACTACACTAATCCTAGAACCAAGCTAGCTCGTTTAAAATCGTAACAATTAGTAAATCTGGCGTCTTATCCCGTATTTGTTAAGCGATGTATTAAGAATGGGGGGGTCTTCTCTGGTGCGCTGGTTGTCCTGACACTTTTGGGGGTCACCTGGTTCAGATTGGGAAGGAACCTTGCCACAGCCTCACGTCGTCTCCATTCCTCTCCTCTCCACAGAGGCTCTCTGGCCTATACGTCAGTGTGGAACCTTTAATGTTACCCACAACTCCTGGTGCTTGAAGGAAAATTGGCAAATACTGGAAAATCTCACAAGAGGACACTTATCTAACAATCAGAGAGGACGTGAAAGTTGGTGGAAAAATGAGTCATGTACTTGTAACAGCATTCCATACCAGGATCAGTCGACGTAAAAAGGCAATGTTTATAGACATTAACATCCCAAAATCCTTACTCTAAACACTTTAGCTGCCGTTAGGACGGATGAAATCATGTCGTCTGAGGATCCTGAACCGCGGGAGCTTTGGTGCTCTCCTCCCTTCCCCAGGGCTTGGCTGATAGCTCAGAGCACAAAGCCGAGCAGCTGGATACGCAAGGGATATATCGCTTAACCAAATCAGCATCTCAAACAGGTCCAAACCAGCACACGGCGTCCCAAAAGGGCAGGCAGGCTGCGCCTGTCAGGTGTTCCTCTCTTTGGGCTGTGCATGATGATAAAAGGCTGTTTGGACTGGCAGTAACGCGTAGCAGGGTGCAAGCTGTTCCCACACACACACGCACACACACACACACAAAAGCCCTTGTTGCTGCGTGCCTAACACTGAATATTGAAGGCCAGGGACACTGAAAGGTTCAAATATCTGTAATTTCAAGGTGTATCTTAATTATTTGGCCTTTAAAGACACATCTGATGAGTTTTATCTCAAATTTCCCATTTCAATGTCTCTAAATCTGAGTCTTTATTCTCTGCAAATGGTCTAATGTGAGGTGGGCGAGGTTCGTAAATCACACCCCATGCGTTAATTACCTCTACTCTAGCACCAGGGTTCTCTTTAAAGACGTCATTAGCCAGATGAAGATTGAAGCATCAGGACAGACGTCGTTAGTCATCAGAGCTAAAGGAGGCCAAGATTTTGTAAGTTTAGGGCTGGGCCGAATAATGTAAATACTCAAGTATTCGTTTGTTAGGATGGTATTCGTTTCTCTTTTTAGGATTCGGAAGCTTCGTCTGGTTTTTTTTAAGCCACACAAATCTTCGTCTAAACTGCAGTAAATTTCATCAGCAAAGACCCTTAGAAAATGTTCAACCAAACAAACAAAAATAGCTGGTTTGGTTGAATGCATTATAAATTCACGTCACCTCGCCGCAGACCTTAACAAAAAACAAAGACACCTAAGAAATCACAAGTGTATGAGAACTTTAAATTGATGAAACATCTCAAATATATCAGTACTGCTTGGTAGCCTACATGCCTTACACATTCTGCTGGACCTATTAGCATCTGACAAAGTTTAATATTATTATCATTAGGGGCAGTGGTGGCTCAGTGGTGAGGGCACTGGACTACAGATCAGAAGGTCGTGGGTTCAAGCCTCAGCTCCGCCAAGCTGCCACTGTTGGGCCCTTGAGCAAGGCCCTTAACCCT
>JAOUQW010000042.1:3198885-3212713 GCA_028565825.1 Olivaichthys viedmensis | reverse complement strand
GATAAACTGCTGTGGTATAAGAGGAATAAAACACTTGGGGACGTGCTGTTATAGGAAAATAATCAACTCCGGGGTGGAAACAGTAACTCCACTTCATCAGTCATTATTTTACTCTAACTGCACGACACTGAGTGTTTTATTCCTTATGTATAATACTAATAGACATGCGTTATTGACTGTCACAGGAGAAAGCCAACCTCTACAGAGTGATATGAAAAAAACATATTTAGACCGTATACCTCTGTTTTTGTTGAATTAAAAATGTAATGTCCATCACGTTTTTAGCACGATAAAATCAGTATGTCTATGTCAAACTGGTTGTTCCTTTGGGCTAATCGGCTGCTTGGTTCCTCTGTGTCACAATCAGATGATTGTGCATTCGGTCACTGATGGCATGATGGGCTTTGGAGAGTTCGTTTGGACACGGGACGGTGGCCTGATGATGTAGAGGTCTGTCAGGCAGCAGGCGGAGGCTGACCCCCTAAAGTTGACCCCTGCATCCAGCGCATCAGCTGCAAGTACACCTGCGAGGACGGCTAACCTAGTTTAGCTAGCTGCTCTGCCCTGCCCGGCATGTCTATTTATCTTGGCCGTTAAGGATGTAGGAAGCACTGGCAGATGGAGGCCCGTGTCCACCGCTGCTCCAACGACACCACATTAAAGTGATTGAGGTGTGCCTGCTGGTTCCTATTTCATGCCTGACAACCTTCGCTTGGCTAAAGGCCTTGTTTTCAGACTTGATTGGAACAATGGAGTGCAATATAACACATTATAATGTCCCAATCCCAATAGTTTTAGAGGTAGAAGGAAAATAAAGACTGTCAAGAAATCATTCAAGATTCTCAAAGCCAAATTTGGGAAGGATGCATCTTTCAGTCCAGGATGATTTGAGCGTCTCAGCAATGGTGCTTTTAATATGGTTAAGGTAATAAGCATAAGTTATCCATTATAATTATTTAATATTTGATTCCACTTTTTTTTCTCTCCTCTGAATAGAGAACAAGGAATCCTTGATGTTCCATAAAGAGTCTTCATCCCTAGGCTAGAAATAACCAGCGCTGACATTATTCTCAGAAATACTGGGGGGCTACAAGTGCTGTGGGCTCAGGGGAGGTTTGTGTCAGCGCTAGAAGTGTTTTCAGTACTCTGGGTGGTGGTGACGAGAAGATGCCAACCATGACACAGGACCGTAGCTGAAATACACCAATGCTTGTAAACAAGGCCTGTGTCTGGGAGGGCATTCTTTTCCTAATGAAGAATTACTGGGGTTTGTTCATTGATTTATTTTCCTCAAATGAGTGCAAGAGGGCGTAGCATTTGTGCGAGTGCATAGGGCAGTTTATCAGCGCTGTTCAAGCTTGACTGGCCAAAGCTTATTTAATGGGCCTGAAGGAATTGGGCAGTGTGTTGATGGCTCTTTTTATGGGCGCCAGTACTTTTGTCAATTTGCTATCTGCAACACGAATAAAATAAACAACCACAAATCAATGTGGGGCAGTAATTTCAGAGATAACGCTGCTCCTGATTGCTGCATTGTCCGCATGCTGCTTGAAACTTCATCTTCCCCTCGGTAGACACGGAGCTAGTTACGTAAGACACAACGGGAAATTAGATTCTCTAATGATGCAGATGATGTTCAGGCAGGCTGATGAGGACCTTGATCACTGAAAAGGAAGTAAAATAACTGTGACGGTTTTTTGGATTGATGGTGAGGCTCCAGACAAAGACATTATCCCGGGAGACGAGCGACTCATTTTTATTCTCACTGTCAGTTCAGCAAGCCTAGGAGGTATGGCAGATATTCAGCTTTCCTAAAAAATGGCTTTTTGCATGAATGAAATATTTATTTGAAACATTGTGATTTTAATTACGCAGCTTGTGTTGCTTGAGGGTAGCGAGTTGCAGTACCACAGCATTGTTTTTTAAGGATTATTCTCCCTATCCGTCTTCTGCCGAGTGATTGTATGCAAAGTATTTAGCAAGTTTGGACTTATTCAATAACTGTTTGAAACAATGCTGCTGAAAAAAAAAAAAGTCCACTGCTGCATCGGTTGAGGTGGAACCTTAATGTTCCCAGCCGTCTGGGTTCATCTAGTGCTGATATATTGCCCCATAATCATCCTCCCCCTCTTGTTCCTTGGGTTCCCCTGCTGCGCTGGCCAGGAGGCCCCTGGAGAGTCGCCTGCTTCCTGAGTGATTTCGCTGTCTGACGAAATCTATTCCCGAAGGTATGGGCATGCTGCAATAAAACAATGGCTCTTATCAGGCTGAGACCCGACCCCAACACACAAGCCCCTTCCTCCTGCGTCGAGAGACGTGACACGAGGGTCTGCCTCTGTTTACAAACGCGTGTTGCTGACTGCGGACAGTCCAGAACACGAGCTCAGCAGAGTGTTAACCAGATGAAGGATCGAGTAGTCTCTCTCCACTGATGCCTGCTGTGTTACCTACTCAGCGGAAATGACCCGAGTCCTTCAGCGCAGTCCCTAGGAAGGCCTTTACCAAAGATGATGAGCTGGGGATTCATTAATGGAGGACAAAGAATTGGTACAGGGTTGATCTCTGGATGTACCAGCTCCTGAGCGTTTAGGACCCTGGCATTGGTCTGTTTTAAATTATATAAAGCAAGGTACCAAGCAAGGTGGGAGTGGCGCTCACATTGGCGATGGTTGAAGAAAAATCACGCCCATGGTGATGCGATGATGAACAAATGACTAGAGTACAATATAAGCTCTGAAATCTGTGAGCTTGCTTGAAACCACTTCAGTGATGTTACCTTGGCGAGAGACCTCATTGGTGGGCTTTCTATTCACCTGTTTTATGCAAATTTTCACCAAAGAATACCTGAATGGAAACGCCAGGAATTCAAAAATAGCTAAATAATTGCAAAAATGTATTTATTTTTTTGCTTGGCCATGGTGGAAAAGTAGCGATAAATAGAAGATAATGGTGATGGAAATTATTTTTAATAAATGACTTGATAGCAAATGTGTATTCCAATCTGTCCATGGCTTGACTTGACTTCCCTTTGCCAACGTTTGGACGGAAACGTATCTTATTCTCCTGAACTTTGTCCTAACCCCAGCTTGAGCAGGTTTGTCACCTGGCTGAGCAATGCTTATGAAATTGTGTCACAGAAGATTGTATAAGCTTTTCCAGGGGCCAGTAATGGCTGTTCTCTCTCCATTACTTGTCCCAGCTGTCTATTGTGCGGCAGTCACCCAGCAGGACGAGCAAAACTGCTGCTAATGGTCGCACTCTGGAGATCCAGCTGATGGTCCCCCATTATGTCTTCATTTACTTTGTGTCCTGCTGGTTAGGAAGTTTATAAAAGTTATAAGAAGTGCTTCAACGTGCAGGTCACGTTTCGCGTACCTTCCGCATGCATGTCTTGAATAAGAACTTCTTATTCTTGTGAACGAGGATAATTAAGATCACCCCCCACACGCATTCTCTCTCTGGGCCTTAATAAATTAAATGTGATGAAACTTTGTTAAGAGCGGCACTTCTGTGGACGATTTAATTGAGGCTATTGATTTTCTATGAAGTGAGTAATGAAAGGCTCAGATGAATAATCCATAACCGGGTTTATGGGAGATGATGTATTAGGTAGCAATGAGAGGATCATTGTGCACCTAGACTCCTGTGAGCGATCAAGGCCGATAATTAATGTTGGATTAGCATTCGCTTGCTAGCCTAACAAAGTGGTAACACCGCTTGCGCACGTGTGTGTGTACACATGTGAGCATGTGCATGTGTGTGCTTGTGATTTATGACTCTGCCTGTGTTTTGCTTAGCAAGCTAACAGTTGGAGACGTAATAGAAACAAATCACCTCGATCTGCTCTACTGTCACACCTGCCAGATTCATCAGTGGCCAAACTTGTAGAAACGATCCAGTGTTGAAGCCAACACACACATTTACTCTTGTACATATTCTAAATACAATTACACAGCATGACATTCTGCACTGGGCAAAATAACTTGAACACTAATACTATGAAAAAATATATCAGTCAGGAGGAGCTCATGCCTTTATTTTTTATTTAGAACGCTGTAATGCACATTTTAAGAACTTTCCAATGAGAAATTGGAGCAAAATGAACAGATATCATATATAATTATGGACAGCTAAGCTATATCCGCAAAGAAAAGCAACGTTGAATGTTTTGGGTCTATCTAAACGTCACAGCATAATTTCAGTTTTTTCATCTTTAAAGTCGTAATTTCGACCATTAAAAAATTCTGTGTTGAATAATAATTTGTTATATATTTGTATATATGTATTATTTTTATGCCCAAGAAATGACTAAAAATGACGTAAGAACATCTCTAAAACTTTACATTCATTAAGAATGTGAAGATATATGAATATGTATGATTATGCAAATTAAAACACCCCTGTGCTGTCGCACTGTAAAAACCCCGCCCCCTACCTCACTGCTATATTGGACTGTGATGGGTTCAAGCTATTTCGTGATGCGTAGCGCCCCACTTTTTTTTTTTTTTCTTTGGAATAATGTGAAGCTTGAACTGTGATAACAAATTTAACCTATATACCCAAATCTATATAATCATAATAAGCCATCCAAGAGGAGTTAACTGCTTAAAAAGCACGTTTTTGAGTGTAGGGGGTCTTTTAAAATGTACTTCGTGTTAACAGATCAGTGCTTTTCATGTCACAATACTATTCTTTCAGCATTGCAGCGATTGTGCAAGTCTTTCACTTCAGGCTGTCTGTCTCGTTTTACATCAAAAGAACAGGCTGCTCTTCTATAGAGTATGAAAATGGTACCTTAATCTGAAACGCTAATAAATCTGAGACATGAAACCTAATCAAATGTTCTTTCTTTTCTTGGCGTCGAGACATCATGAGAAGGGGATTAGTTTTGATATCGCTTGTGCAGCGTACTGTCGGTGCCAGGGGCCACACCATTACACATAAAAACAGCCAAATGCTTTATATTTAATATTAATAGGAGAGCAAGTTAGTAAAGTTACGCTGAAAATAAAAAGTTTCCTGTAACATAGAAGGGAAAAGGTGGAGGGGGGTGGGGATCATTAGTCAAGTTTAAAGCAAAATTAAATGGGTTTCGTATGCACTTTGTAATTTTAAATTTTCCCTGGCAATTATAGCGTGGGATTTTCCAGGCCTGAGAGCACAGCGGAGGCTGCGTGGAGAAATCCAGAATTAGCACGAGGCTGTCAGACAGGGACGCTAATTATCGCCGCTACCCTGCAGTCAGTTTCAGAGGTAGTATCATGAATTGATTAAAGGACATTTAAGTCCAAATAATAATTGCCTCTGATGATAAACTTTATCTTCCGCGGTTGTCTGTGAAAACAAGACGGATTGGTTATTTCAGGGTTTTTTGTCTGAAAGCTAAAGTGTGGCTGGATGAGAGAGAAGTTAAAGTGCTGCTTTGTTGTGAAAAGTGTCATAAGGTGAAAACAAGCTTCCTAAGTCAGCACTTTTTATCGTATACCGCTTATTGACTCCAAATCGATGCCTTTTATTAACACGATCCAATCTTTTTTCTGAAAGTGTGCAAGCCTTGTTTTTGCTTTTTTTAATTTATTTTTATTTTTTGTCTTTTTTGTCCAGGTGTCTTGTGCATTAAAAGAGCAGGCTGTTCTTATGAGGTATAGGAAAACGGTATTTTGAGTTTACTTCATTTACGGACACTATACCTGCTGGTGTCACTCGTTGAATATGGGACCGCCACTGTCACGCTGCATGTCAAAGCAATGTATGGACTGGTTTTCGGCTCCACTGGACTGGATAGATTTCTTCAATTTCCATGCCCGTGCTTTCCCTCACTCCCGCGTTTCACAATTTTAAATGATGCAAGGCTTAGAATACAAATGGTAATACATGATTTAGATGATTACCAGATGATTCCTTTGTCCACCCACCAGTCTTGAGGCAAACAGTTGCCGATGCAAAAACAGCAGGCCCATTCCTTATGATCTTACTTGGGAACCAAACATGGACTTTCTAAGTGGGAGGAGTCCTGGATGACCCATCAGGGGGTCCTGTTGAAAATGGGCTTGGCGCCCAGTACAAACTTTTCTCAGGGGGCCCAGGAATTCTAGCTTTGCCCCTGCTTGGAACACCTTGGACAGAGATATTTCCTTCCATGTTTATTTTTGTCATTGTGATAAAGAACCTGAGCTGTATCTTCAGAGGAATACATGGGATACAACAATGGAGTCCCTTACTCCTAGCTAAGCTAAGTTCCTTAAGGCCTTTTACGTCCTCACTGTTTTATTCTAACAGGGTTCCTTGCTCTCGGATTACAGCCTTGCCACAGATTTGCTTTTAATTAAAAAACAGCGTTCCATTTTTCTCATCTCCGAGAGCGGGGGGCCACGCCAGGACAGATCAGCAGAAGATTACACTTTAATTATGCAATTACGGAGGGAGAGAGTGCTGTCAGAGTGACTAAGAGGAGGCGGAGAAGGAGGGAGGGAAGGAAACGAGACGAGACAACAGTACACATCGTTAGGGGAAACATGACATATTCGTTTACCTGGGAGGTTAGCAGCGAGGAGAGCGAGCTCAGACAAAGCTGACAAAAAATGAGGCATCAAAGTTTATATCAATTATGCTTCATCACCAACCATCAACATCTTGGGTGGGATTTAGATTTGCAATTTTGACTCGATGGCAACAGACCAAAACTTAACCATTTATTTGGGCTTCAGGCTTCTGGAAAACACTACTATGAGAGAACCAAAAGTATAACCACTCGCATGGTCACTCAAAGTTTTGTACACATGCTATTGGAATAAATTTTCAAGAATTCTGTGGGTGCTTTTAGGCTACTTATAAATGTTTAATTGGTTTGCTGTTAACTTCTGGACAGTACCATGTGAATTTGCTGTCTAAAGTCATTTTCAACCTCTGACGCTTTCCAATAGCAACATGGCTAAGTGTTCTTAATTGATTTAATACCCCAAACAGCCTGGGAATGAGACATCTGGAAAGGTTTTCTCAGCCATTACACATTTCCTCGTTGTTTTACTTAACCGTTTAACACTTTGTGTTTGCGAACGGATGGGTCTAGAGGCAGGGAAGCTGCTGGGGGGGAGACCCTTGAGCATGGCACATTTAATAAGCAATGACTTGAGCGGCGTTCCCAAGCCGTCATGTCTGTCACCCAAACAAATGTCGTAACTGCAACATGGAAGTATATTTTCGAGGTGTCACTCTGTGAAAGGTTTTTAAGGAGCTGTTTTTTGGGTTTGTGCGTGTGCAGACAGAGTGGTCACTCATAATGCTTCACATCGTAGGATTGCTCCCTCACATTGTTCTTCAGGCTCTAATAGACACTTTACTCCTTTATTGCCAACACACTTCTTTCCCTCCGTCACCCCGATTTCTACACTAAGCCTCCATCAGAGATGTACACAAGGCTAACAATATCTTTAGCTCATCAGAAGAAGACGGGTCCAAGATGACTTCATTTATTGTTTTTATATTTTTCAAGACTTTTGATGTCTCGCTTATGAACGAGCGAACGTTTTGATGGCGGGTCTTTCCAGTTTAAAGGAGCTTTTTGAAATATGTTTCCCAAATCGTAATGGCAACAAAGGGTCTTTGTGTATGCTTTGCTCCTCTTTCTGTTGAGATCATCTGTATGAGAAGAAAAACAAGAATCCCCAAGGCTAATAAAAGTCCTAAGAGCGAAAAAAGAAAGCAACGGTGAACACTATGGAGAGAGGTCAGACTCTTAACGAACCCAGCCTGAGAACATCACATCTCCACAGTCCCTTCATATCCTTCCTTGGGTCTCGACAGGGTGCTGTAATTAATTCTGATAGGCTTGAGTTGATCTGACGATTAAGCTTGTTAAGGCTGTCCAGGCTGAGCGTGAGAGCCGAAGGTGAGAGCCGAGGGTTCTCTAAGCCCCTGTAATCCCCCTCTCCGAGCTTTTAACCCCTGTACTGTGACTCGGGATCGCCTCGCTGTCCTGTTGCCTCCCTGTCTCTGATCTCATGAAGTCATCTTTTGTTTGGCAGCAGGGACGCAAAACGAGGGACAGCGGGGAAGGTTCCTGCGTAGTCTTGAAGTCAGCAGTGCTGGAGCAAGGAAGAGGAATCAAGTGGATTAGGGTTCACCAAGGGTCCCTTATACCTTTTCTCCCACACAAAGAACATATTGGCCTTATGCGTCTTCCCTTGTAATTAATGACTGGTTGAATGGTGACTCCTGGCACTTTTTGTCAATTTGCTGGACAAAGCTGAAAGTGTGTGTATTTGTGTATTGCAAACTGTGGCTATGGCTGGCCAAGGGTGTGGGTGTGTGAGACAGGCAGGCTAGTATGAGTTGTTCCTGTGGCGTGGTTGGTTAAGCTGAAGTTTTTTGTCTAGCACATTATTTGCAGTGTGTTTTGTTTAGCGGCTTATCTCCATGGTTATCCTGACTCATCAACTCTCTCTTTACCAAGAGGGAAGACTCCCATCATGCATGACTTCAGAACACTGGCACTCATGTTTCCCGTTTGTTTGTCTTCTACCACGGCAAACCTTGCCACCGCATGCTTTAGCTAGTCTTTAACTTGGAGGCATGGATGTTGCAACAAACTCACACGCTGTTATTGCCGGTGGTCTCTTATCGTCTTCTCGTTCTCTCGCATTCTCTTGGTGCAAAACAATAGCGAGTTGTGCCACTCGGGCAAATTTTTTAATGACCTTTTCCTCAAACAATCGGTAAAGGCGCGGGAGATTCTGTGCTTATCGTCCGCTTAGCAAGTCCAATTCTCTTGGACCTCACAGAGCATCCATGCTTGTTCTCTCGGATAACCCCCCCTCCCCAACCCATACTTTCTAGTGGTGTAATTTTGTGCAGATGCTCACATTAGGGCCCAAATTAATAAACCGAAGGAGCTGTGAGGGCTCCTGCTTTGTCTTAAAGTCAGCAGAGCTGCTGAATTGGCAAGCAAGAGGAATCGAGTGGCTTCACCAGAGTCCCTCATGCCCCTCCTTCATTGCCTTCGGAGTCGCAATAAAGCATATTGTCCTTGTGTGTTTTCCACCGTAATTAATGATGAATGGAAATGCATGGCTTGCAAAGAAAGTAATTAAGAAATTAGTCTCTGCAGGTGTTGACCTGGGGCAAGACGTTCTGCAATGCGCCTGGTGAAAAGAGGAGCCAAGTTTCAGTATCGTGTAGGGTAAGCGAATTTGTTCGATTTGGTTAAAGCGGAGGACATGGTGATCGTAGAGAAGTGAGAAGTGAAACACGGCTCTGGCTGTGGTGTCTGTTCTCGAGGTTCTTGTGTTGCTAATCCACTCCACACATCAACTGCAGTAACAGTTTGTATTACCACAGGATTAAACACTAAATATAAGTGAAGGAATAATTAACGTAAAACATTGAAACCTCTGGCAGGGCGCCGTTGCTCTAGGTTTGATAGGAAAACATTGCAACATGGACGTCTTACCTGGTGGGATTTACAATGAGTTTGATCTTTTTTTCTTTTCTTCTTTTTTTTTGCTCGGCCAAATTACATTAAAGTAGGGATCCCTGGTGCAGCCCGTAGCAGGCTGGTGGGGAGGATTTTGTTTGTGCCTGCCTCAGTATGCTTGGGGGGGTGTTAAGCTGGCCTCATCTCTACCTGTTTTCTCCAAGGCCCTGGTCATATGACCTGTCCTCCATCTTTTAATGCCCGGATTAATTTGGGAAAGTGCTGCGAGATGGATGGTCCCCATTAAAGAACATCTCATGTCAGAAACGAGATGCCCGGAGCATCTACAAAGGCCCATTTATCCAGCTGGCCTGTCTTTTTAAAGAAGCATTACACCAGATACTGAGGCTAACGGGGCGTGCGAGCCCAGAGTGTTTTTTAGATTTTTAGATGCAAAGGGGCTTTGTCTAGCTTTGAATTGCTCCACTCCTCTCCGGTTTTTGGGACCTTGCTAAGTTTTTAGATCATTAGTACTGCGCATAAAGTTTGGGACTTGATGCGTCTTTGTCTGCATTACCATAATATTGCAGTTAGCTCGTAAGACTTGTTTATATTCGCTCTCTGTTGGGGCTAATGCTCCACACAGATACACACATACAGATCCTTGGGTGTCTTCGGGCTTTGAATAACATAAAGGAAGGTTGCTAATAATGAATGGCCAGGAGGAGCTAACCAGCTTCCATCCATTGATTGCCTTTTTTGTGCAAATTTATCCTCTAATGGAATATTTTTCCCCTAACATGAAAAGGCCACTAGATTCCCTCATGTCGTTCCTCTGTGACTGAGCTGACTACTCACTGCCTGGCTGTTAAGGTCCCTGAACCCTCCTAGTGTGCACTGATTTGGTACACGCCATCCTGGTTGGAGGGAAATGGGTGATAATGAGCTAGAGCTTGTATCTCCCAGCATGCTCGGCTCTTCTAAGCCCTCTCGTCTAAACCTGCCGGTCTGTCGAGACAAGTCGAAAAAAAACCTATTGCAATACCTACACTCTTACCCTGCGACAAGAGGCGAAGCGACCGTTTGTGACGTGGAGTGAGTTAAACTTTATGCAAATGAGAAGAGAAGCGATGTGGCGACCACCAATGGGAGAGAGGCACGGTGATGCGCTTAAATTCCCCCACCACTGTAAAACATTATCAATGTTTTTTGGTTCCACGTATTCATTCCTAGTCGCAGCCCGGGAGACTTGCTGTGCTACTACGGGCTTGACGTGTTTGATTTACCCGCAAATGGACGCCAACCGTTGCGAACATCAAAAGAGCAACGAGTTTTCGCGTAATGAGTGCTTTTCTCTTGGGCAAGACATTTCATTTCCAGCAGGAAGATATCTGATTTGTGATTAAATAGCTGGTTTTGCAGACATTTTGTAGCTATCTATGTAGTTTGTGTGGTCGTATCGCACTATCCTGGTGTTATCAGGGAAACCACGGGAACCAGTAAACTCGAAGAAAGACGAAAAATCGCTACCGGTGTTAACGCAATGTTATGAAAAAGTTACTATCTGGCACCCTAAAGGGTTCTTTAGTTTGTCTCTCCTTAAAGTACCCATGAAATGGCTTGAGAGCCGTGATTTGATTCCGGATGCTGACGTGTTTCCTTTTGAAACAGGAACGAGATTTCCTGGTATATTTGTATCCACAACACCAAGAGACTCGTACCAAAAGCTCTAAAACACCAATTTTGATTTCATGGACACTTTAAAGGTTCTATGTAAAGCCCTACAACATTGTTGTGCTTTCAGAAAAGTTTCAAAGTAGAACCCAAGCTAGCACCCTTAAACATCCAAAAGACCTTCTAAGCAACCTATTTTCCCGAGAGACCAAGTCTTTGACGAAACAAGCTAAATTAGGTTCTTTCTCATGCAAATAATGACCTGGGAACAAACATGCGAACATGTACAGGCTTGTTACGTCGAGATCTACAACCTGTCAAGTTTCACAATTTTACAAAAACAATTGAGCTTCATTTCAAAATCTTTTCAACTGTTTATTCTGTCGATTAAACTCATGTGTTCTCTTTCTCTGTCCCTCAGCTGTTTGAACGCTTGCACATACTGCAAAACCAAGCATGCCAGAGGCGACCTGGCCAGTTACCCTATCGAGGAACTGGTGGAAAGAGCCAGACAGTCCTTCCAGGGTGAGTTTATTCTGCTGCTGTTTCTCCAACTCGATACAGCATTTCTCCATTTTTCTCCTCGATGCCTGCCAGAGATGAAGAAGGAACATCAGCCATTAGTGTTCTAGGATTGATTGACTGGTTGGTTTTCCTCAGGCTGTATTGTGCGCGCGTGTGTGTGTGTGTGTGTGTGTGTGTGTGTGAGAACACTTTCTAAACTCTAAGGCAGTGTGTGCACAGCTGTGGTGTGTCTTGGCCACTGAGTAAAGCCGAATGAGTGATTCATTTTATATTCAGCCCTGACCAGTCATCTTAGATGCCCAATGACTACGCTGTGTGTGTGTGTGTGTGTGTTTCTTTGGAGATGTAATTTAGTTGAATTGAGTCTTGGTGAGTGAGCTGCTGGATGAAGATTTTAAAGGCTATAGGGGGAAAAAATGAGGTGTTTTAATCCTCCCGTCTTTGACCATTTTTCCGAAACGTGATCCGATTCCGAGTTTCTGCAAGCTGTTGTTGCTACGTCATGCAAAAACACGACAGGCGTGATGATGTTCTTTAATGCAGTTTGGGTCCTACATCCATGTTCATGATCCATATTGTCACAGTATAAAATGTCACGTGAGCATCCAGCCCCTGTCCATGTTTGCATGCTTATTGCCCTTTGACCTTTGGCCATGATTGGAGCCTATTGGTCTGTGTTTACGTTCTGATCTTCACATTGTGTTCATGTGTCCCTCTCATATTGAGATCAGTTTTTAATTATATAATAATCAATATTGTGAGGGATTGATTAAATCGGGGGGTACCCATGCAGCTCCGTACCCCTGGATTAGATCTTTTTATTTTAATTTTATTATTTTTCTTCTCCTGGTGACATCACTAGCTGAGCTCATACCTAATGCTCCCCATTTATTTATTTATTTATTTATATATATATACATTTTTTAAGTATGATAAATTTGAACCAAATACCTTTTATATAATCTGAGTCAGCCATACAAAAAAAAAGTAAACCATTTAAACATCACGTCTTTGAGTCACTTTAAAATATAATGCATTCATCATTTAAAAAGTTTAAACCCGTAATACACCATGACTTCACGCACGTACATTATGCTTGGCTACAGAAGAGAGTTTTCGCCGCTCCAATTGCTCCTAATTAGGAGCCTAAGTCTAATTTTGGCGTGTGTGTGTGTGTGTTAGGTCCTAATGTGTGTGTTGTTTTTATGTATTTTACCCTGAACTTTCTGTTTGACGCTATAACGTACAGTGTGTGTGTGTACGAGCAGCAAAGGGAAGAGAAACCAGGAAGTAAACAGCAGCGTGAAAGGAGAAACGAGGAAGAACCGATCAACTGATGTGAAAAAAAGAGGAACTCTTTGTGTACACACATAATCACTTTCCAACTGTCTTGAGCCACGGGTATGCTTTGGGAAGGTTGTTTTTGGAAGTTGAGAACACCGCTCTATTTCTATTTTTGTGCATTGCAGTGTGTTTACATGCAAAGCAATATAAGTTGCATGAGTGTGTTTTAGGGCTGCATTATTATTGAACTGAGATGAATCAGTTGAATCACATCTTGGATGAATCGTGTTTCAAATAAAACGGGTGGATCACTTCTCTGATGAAGCAGATGAATTAGATGAATCGCGTCCCGAATAAATCAGATGATCTACATCTTAAGTGAATCAGATGTAGGTCTCGAATCAATCAAACAGATCTTTTTTTGGTATGATTCGGGTAAATAAAGTCTCGGATTAATCGAGTGAATCACGTCTCATGTGAATCAAACAAATCACTTTTGGTATGAATCGGATAAGTAAAGTATCAAATGAATCGAGTGAATCAAGTCTTGGATGAATCAGGTGAATAAGGTCTTGAATAAATCGTGTGAGTGTGTGAGTTCTCTGTATATGCGGCCAATTAAGGGAGATTACCAGCTATTCAACAACACCTGTGTGAACAGAATAAACTCACAGGCAAACATCGCTAAATGTATCTCCACACGCTACACACACACGCCACACACGCTTACACACACACACCTGGTGCAAACAAAGAAAGTATATGATGAAAAGCAGTACTTTATGTTTTTTTGTTTTGTTTTTTACAGATTTCTAAGCGGGGAATAGCTTCAGGCTTTTGAACCGTTCTGTAACAACAGTCGTGGCCAAAGGTTTTGAGAATGACACAAATATTAATTTTCACAAAGTTTGCTGCTTCAGTGTTTTTAGATCT
>JAOUQW010000042.1:3168935-3182822 GCA_028565825.1 Olivaichthys viedmensis | reverse complement strand
CCACATTAAGAGATAAATTGTTGTCTCTGCACCAGTCTGCGAGCCGCTCCACCTCCTCCCTGTATGCTGACTCGTCAAATTGGAGGCACATTAGCCATAAGGTGTGGCATTTTCCTCATTGGACAACATTTTAACCGAAAAGGAACCTTTGGCAGATTACCAGATTCTGAATAACAGCTGGCTAGCTAACTTTCGCTTACTATAGAGTTAAGTTAGTCACATAAGCTAGCTACATAAGGTGTGAGGTTGCGTTTCGTTAGATAGTTGTAAGTTGCTAGCTACTTTTGACAATCTACGAACACAAATGACTGTTATACCTGTTAGGCAAATCTGATTAAATGTTAGCTATGTACATAAGTAATTCATAGAACTGAACAGAATTATGGGAGGTCACATGCAATGCTGCCTTCAAATCTAGTTTTAGATTTATAAATACCAGAATTCTGTATTTTATTGACACCTTTCCAAGTATTTTTCATTAATTTCGAGCCTTAACAAATTCCCTCTACATCTGGAAGACTCCCTTGTCCTGAAGACAACATTAAATAGCAAACACCTAACCCTTGCACAGGAGTAAAAATGAAATAGGGCTCGCTCAGACGTGACTAATATATGAACTAAAACTAAAGTACATTTCTTTCAATTTTAATATTATTTCTATTTCGTTTTCAAATCGATATTTTCATTTCGGTTCAGTTTTCGTTTTTTTCACACAAGCTTAGTGTTGGGTTTTATTTTAATTAACAAATTGTGGTTTTAGTTTTCGTTAACAATAATAACCCTGGTGTGGTCTTCGTATTGGAGTTTGGAGTCATCTCCAGCTTGGCCAATCAGTGTTTGTGTTTGATGAGGATTGGTAGATCAAGGCATTATCAGTGAAAGAGTGTGTGTCTTGTACGTCTTGTGAAAATCCTCCTCGGTGTCCTCCGACAGGTTGAAGCATTTCCACACCGCATGTTGATTCAAGACGTGACGTAGCTTCTCTCTCGCGGCCGTAGCTCTTTGATTCGCTGTTAGCCGAGCCTCGTACTGTATCTCGCCGTTGTACAGGGTATTTCAGAGGGAATTTAAAATTCGTTCTTGTTCGCATCTCTTTATCGACGTGTACAAAGAGCTAGAGCGTGCGCCCGGTGCTGTAGGAATTAACGGGTCTTTTTTTTATTGATCCGCGTGGATCAGAGAGAAGCAGTCGTATAAGATGCATAGGGCCTGGACTCGACCATTAAACCGTCTGTAGAATATATTAGAGGAATTAAACGAACGTGCCAGACACACACACGCCATGGTAATGTCATAGAAAAGAGTCCATCAGAGGAAATAGGAAACCACTGTGCTGTTAAGCTGATAAGCCGTTCCCACACGAGCTCGGCCTTGACTTTTGTGCTGTTTGTTTGACACTCTAAATGGATTTGACTCTCTTTCTTTTTTGCGTACCTGACTCTGGTGATGCTTTTGAGGAAAAAAGAAAAATCCCCCAAAATAAAATGTGCCTAGTCAAAATATGAGCCAGGACCGAACGTCATCGCTGGACTGAGACACAACATTATCCTCTTGACATCATGGTTTGTAGACAAAACGCCACTCTGAGTAAAAAATGTTAGCTTGGTTTGTAATTGACACACATTCATTCCTTTCTTCTCTTTCTTTCTTTTTCTTTCTTTCTCTTTTGCTTTCTTTCTTCCTTTCTACCTTTCTCTTTCTTCCTTTCTCTCTTTCTTTCATTGTACTCTTTCTTTCTTTCTCTCTCTTTTTTTTCTTTCTTCCTTTCTTTCTTTCTTTCTTTCTTTTTTCTCTTTCTATTTCTTCCTTTCTTACTTTCTTCCTTTCTCTCTTTCTTTCATTGTACTCTTTCTTTCTTTCTCTTTCTCTCTCTTTTCTTTTTTCTTTCTTCCTTTCTGTCTTTTTCTTCCTTTCTCTTTTTTCTTTCTTCCTTTCTCTTTCTTTTTCTTTCTTTCTTTTTTCTCTTTCTATTTCTTTCTTTCTTCCTTTCTCTCTTTCTTTGTTCTTTCTTTCTTTTTTTCCTCTTTCTTTCTCTTTCTTTCTTCCTTTCTTTTTTCTTTCTTTCTTTCTTCCTTCCTACCTCTCTCTTTCTTTCTCTCTCTCTCAGTGAATATGTGTGAAGCACTATTTCTATGTATCATCTCCACCTCATTAAGCTCTGCTGTATTCCAGACACGGCTTCTCTCTCTCTCTCTCTCTCTCTCTCTCTCTCGCTCTCTCTCATATTCCCTTTTTAATAAGAGCTCATTAATCTCCGGGCCTCCGCTGAGCGCCACACCGACTGTGTGTGTGTGTGTACGCATTAACAGCTAGTCTCAGTCTGGCAGCTCCTTTCTCCCTTTTGAATTAAAACCTCTCGCCTTTCCGAGTGTTCATTGTGTTTTGTGGGCTATAAGAAGCTTTTTTTTTCTTCATGGTAGACGTTTTACTCCTTCAGTTTAACACAACACTGAAAATTCCAGCGTAGAACGTAGCTATGAGTAATATCTGACTTCTAATCTGCCCGTGACACGAGCGTGTCCGATTATAAACAGCAAACGAAGCGTAGCAGCACGGGCTGGCTTCCAAATCACTTTTAAAAGTGAACAGGTCTGGCTCCGTCCCAAACGCTAGAATTCATCACTAGTTAGTGTTCTTACCAGAACAGAGACCATTTTATAACTCGATTATAACTCAGTCGCAAATGCTACAATTCCTTCCTGTCTAGTTAGTGTTCTTACCAGAACGTCAGCCATTTAGGGCTCCATCCTAAACGCTAGAATTTTTGTCTAGTTATGTCCTTACAAGAACATCAGCAATTTTAAGGGCTCCGTCCCAGACACTAAAATTCATGTCTAGTTAGTGTCCTTACTGAAATGTTGGTAATTTTACATGTGTTCTTACTAGAACATGAGTCATTTTAAGGCTTCGTCCCAAACCCTTGAATTCCTTCCTGTCTAGTTTGTGTTCTTATAGGAACGTCGTCAATTTTATGGCTCCGTCCCAAATGTTAGAATTCCTCCCTGTCTAGTTAGTGTCCTTACTCGACTGTTGGCCATTTTAAGGCTGTGTCCCAAACGCTACAATTCATCACTAGTTAATGTCCTTACTGGAACAGAGGTTAGTTTATAATTTTGCCAGAAACCCTAGAACTTCTTCCTGTCTAGTTAGTGTTCTTACGAGAACGTTGTCGATTTTAAAGCTCCAGTCCAAACACTAGAATTCATCAGTAGTTAGTGTTCTTACTAGAACGTTGGCCATTTTAAGGCTCCGTCCCAAACGCAGATGTATTAAAATCAGGTTTAGGGTCAATGGTCCAAACGTCACTAGGACTCGCTTGTCTCAGTCTAGCAAAACAGTTAAACCATAAAATTAGGGCGTCTCTACTTCTCGACTTTTGATTGGTGGATGGTGCAGGTGTGAATCAGCCTGCAGTCAAGGTGACAGAGTAAAGGGGGGAGAGAGAAAAAGTGCACTTCCTGCACTGGATGTTTGTTCCCTACATGTGTAATACTTTCACACACTTTGATCTGAGCAGGTGATGGAGATTAAAGGTGTGTGTTTGGAGGTGATTTGGTTAAAGTTTCTCCAAAAAGCCTTACAAACGGCTCTGTTGGCGCTGATGATAAAACGCTGGCGCTAATCTGCTTATCTATAAAGACGAAGCCGTTAGCTGTGAGAGGGAAATAAATGCTGATGACAAAGCAGCTAAGAATCGAGTCACATGTTTATTAATAATAAATAATAATCGAAACAGAATAAAGGACTTCTACCCCATTTCCTGTGACCTCAAGATTGTGAAATGCAATTGCATAGGGGCTTGGATATCGACGTCACGCCGCATTGCATTGTGGGATTGATCCGCCATTTTTGTTGTAAACAGGGAGCAGATAATACAAACTGTATTTTTCAGTGTATTTGTGAAATAACGCTGCTTAACATGTTCAGACGGAACTTTATTCAGCATGTTCTTCGTCTATGGAAATACGTGACACAGTTGTTCATATTAATATTTTTTACATTTATTAATATTTATTATTTACATAATTAATATTATGCGGATGGCTCAGCCAAGACTAGCGTCTAACACTGCCTTTACCTCATTAATTATGGGTAGTGGATGAAGTTCCTGCAAAGTTAGCTAGCTAGTCTGGAGAGTGGGCGCATTTAGTTTTGATATTTTTTCTCTTTTGATTGATGGAGCAATTTAACCTCATTTATGTTTCTTTCTAACGCATTCTGAAGGCCTCCGTTTCGGCTTCTACCTTAAAAACCTTTCTTAATTTCTTTTGGTAGCCGGTTTAACTTCATGACTCCGACCTCCAGTTTTCATCAACTTTACCTACATATCAACAGTAACCAAATGTGGGCGGAGCTTGGGGTCAGATGTTTGGTCAGTACCACAGTTTGATGTTCTTTGATTACTGTTGATTAAAGTGGTACAGCGGCCAAAGGGATTGACATCTTAGAATCTTAGAAAAATCTTTATCTTTATATAAAAATTATATATAAAAATAATATTTAAAAAAAATAACCGGCCTGAATTGATGTGTATTTACATTATTAGCTTTTTCTACACTTTTATATCGACTCCAATGATGCTGGATGATACGCGATACTTATAGATACAGATTTATTTCTAGAACAAAAACACATATAAGGACCAGCAAAAAGGACCACATGTTTTTTGATTCAAATTTGATTTATTATGGACATTGTCACAAAGCAGCTTTACAGAAATCCGGATGTAGATCCAGATGAACAGGTCCCTGAGACGACATGAGGAACCAGACTCTAAAGGGAACCCGTCCTCTTCTGGGTGACACCCAATAGTGGGATTATAAATCATTACAGTAAACAGTCATATAGAGTTTTTCTTCCACGAGTTGCTATAACAAACACACACACACGCACACACACTCCTGCTCGCGTGTGTATCAAAGTCCAGTTCCACGCCAACTCGCGGGCTTTTCTGGCTTTTCTGCACACTAATTAAAGGTGTCTAACCTGCGCGGGAAGTCGAGAGCCTGGAGGGAAAGAGGGCGGGAAAGACGAGACGCCACGATGTTTCACAACACGTCCCCAAGAGCCAACTGCCTTAAAGCGCACACACACACGCACACACACACGTACACGTTACAACACCTGAAAGCACACACTAGCGCATTCTTTTACGCTTGAACAAACACTCTTAGTGCACATTTGGATTCTTTCTCTCTGTTTTTGTGGAAAAAAATCCATGCTGGCAACTGGCCATATTTCATCCTCTGACAGTTTATAAGGTTTATTTTAAAAATGTTGGATTTTTATTTTTATTTTTTAAATTGTCGCAACACTGCAACTCTCAACTTTTCTGTCTCAATGAAGGAGGCGTGGCCTGTATATAAGTCCCAGTGAAGGAGGTGTGGCCTCTATGTAGGTCCCAGTGAAGGAGGCGTGACCTCTATATAAGTCCCTGTGTCAGGTCCCAGTGAAAGAGGCGTGGCCTCTGTGCCTCAGTCCCACTGAAGGAGGCGTGGCCTACCACTTCTCAAAGCTAACATTTCGATTAAAATCGAATTGTTTTTACAATTACAAAACCAAATCACATCATATAGCATTGAATATAGCCTTTCGAGTTAAACCGTCTGCTTTAAATGTATATTTCATAAAGCAGATTGATTATGTATGCATCGAACACATACAGAGTCAGAAAAAATAGTTAAAAGAAAGAAACAGACGACCACTATAACGTGACCATGATAAAAAGTTCATGAAGCCCAGTGCAGTTCGTTAAAGGCCTTAAAGGCCTTCCATGACTTTGGGGCAAAACTGTCCTAGTCGTATTTATTTCTCTTAAATCAGTTGATAAGTGGTGCAAACGAGCGTTTGTTGCATCGCTATGGCTCCACATAAGGCCCCTCGGGTTCGGCTGGTAATCAGGTTTTCTAATCAGAGCGGCGAGCTCCCTCGGCCTCTGATCACACGGGGCGTGCAAACGGGCAGCTTTTGTTAGCTGTAATGAGAAATAAATCATTCCATTTAATCTGCGAAACGTTCTGCTTATGGCTTTTTAAGTCAGTTTGATGGAAGTCATCGGCCGAGGGAGAGAAGAGAAAGAGAGAGAGAGGATACTATGATTAAGTGAGAGTAAAGAGATTCATTGCTTATGGCTCTAACTGAGGATGTAGATTTTCTTTGTGAAAGCCCACATCTCGGAGAAGACGCCATCCGCATATTTAAGACACAATCAAAGGACTGGAAGTGTTAAATCGACGGGCGGGAGATATCATAAATTCATATGGGTTCTCTTTTTACCCCTACGAAACTATGGAAAAAAAATAAATAAAAAAGACATATTTGATCTTTTCCACTGATTTCTTTTTTTGCTTTGATGAAATGCTTGTCCTCAATTCCTACTGTCGTCTGAGGAAAAGCGGCACTTTTTTTTTTTACTCAAAGCTGTGCAAGGAATGCTAGAAGAAATATACAGTAATCGGAGAAAATTCAGATCGCTCAAACACACGCGACCTTCGCTGGGATGCCTTTGAAGTTGATCTCGCTTGGAAGAGAAGTGACCAGCAGACGAATAAACATGATCTCACCATCCATCTACATTTCCACTCCATCTTCCCACTTCGGCCACAAGCCTTTTTGTTTTCTTTTTTTTTTTTTTTTTTAAGGCAGATGCTTTCATCCAAAGAGTCCCATTAGTATGTGTGTGTGTGTGTGTGTGTGTGTGTGTATATATATATATATTTCATATAAAAAAACGTTTTGCTGCTTATAGTTGGGACTGAGGATGCAGATATTCTTTTGAAGCTTCACGTCTCGAATGCAGAGGCAGTGTGCATATTTAAAACCAGATTAAAGACTAAATCAAATGGTGCATGGCAAAAAATATATTAATATATAAAATATATGATACTCATGAATGCTGATATTTAGTTTTGCTGAAGTTTGGATAAGAAAGTGCCAACATCACAGACAATATTTAAAAAATATATTTTTAGATTCAACATTTACAAAAAAAAAAAAGGAAAAACTAAACTATTGATAAAACATCTTTATTGCTTTATTGGTCCGTGTTTTAGAAGTACTGGTGATATCCACGACTCTCTCAAAGGTGTGTCTGTAATGTATCGCAATATTAAGATTATATTATATTATTACCCAACCCTAACTGGTATAACACAACATTAACAATATAACTTTTATATTTTATTTTTACGATATATCACCATACTGGTATATCGTCACACCAGTAGCAGAAAATATGCTAAATTTAGTGCTTGGTGATATGGTAATATATCGATATTGTATATAAGTATTGTAGGTATTGTTAAGTTTACTCCCAGTAACGAGTTTAAATGTTGATATATTTATGTACCTGATGATTTATTTTATTTCATTTAAATAAATTATTAAAATTTTGTTTCTCGATGTTAAATAATAATTGTTGAATGCAAATGTTGAATAAGGACAGTAATTGTTACTTAAGCAAAACTTAATATTGATGCTTATTGTCCAGCTATCTTTAGATATTGTAATAATGCTTAATTAATGTATGGCAAAAAATAATAGTAAGTGAACTAGCAGTAGCTTGAGGGTGCTATTAAATTAAACCGAAGCTCAGAGGACACCCTATTTTCCACCCAACTGGTTACTCAATGAAAAAAAAAAAAGGAAAACATTGCTCCATGATGGAGGCCTGGCGGTCAGCAGCTTGGCTAATTGAAAGCAAATGGAACGATCCAGCTAGGTCGTACCATTCTGAGACTGTAATTCTGCCTGTGCCGGTGGTTAATGGAGCGTGTGTTGTGAGAATGAAACCAAAGCTCCAAGGCTTTTATGAAGCGATTACGACAGCTCCATAATGGTTTTACTGCAGAGACTGGTAACCCTTTTTCACCAACATGGGGCCGGTACTGGTAGCAAATCTGTCGCTGGTCCAGGAAACCAGTTACGTTCTTTTACCAGCCCTCATTTCCACTGATTTGAGAATTGGAACCATCACATAATCATGCTACATAAGGAAACCATAATAACAACCATCGTGGATCACCATCTTTGTTTAGCAATTTCCAGTAAAGTATTTATAAAGTAAGTAAAGGTTTATTGAGAGACCATGTATATGGACAAAAGTTAAAGGAATTCTTTCAGCGTTTCGCGAACGCTAAGCAAATTTCCAAATAAAGTCGGCAAATTTTTATGTGCATTTCCATCCATTAGTGTTCGTATGAACATTTTTGAATATGACGTCATCAAAAGAGCGCCAGCCAAACACACAGTTATGGGAAAACTTGAACACACTATCTACACCAATCAGGTATTCCAAAAAATCTGCTTCCAGCGCCTTTATTTTATCCAGATGTCAACTTTTATACCTCAGGCAAAAGGTAAAACATAGCGATACTAACCTTTTTTATTTTTGCCAGTTCTATTCGAGTTTTCTTATGCCCAAATACAAAATTAGTATTAAAAACAGAGTAGTGGACTTCCGAGTTGTCGAAGGTTTTGCCCTATTGTTGGGAGATCATGAGTTTGAATCCTAACGATCATAATTTTCCTGTTTTTTTTCTGGTTATCCAGGACTTTAACTAAGACATCGTTATAGGTTATGATTTTAAATAAATATAGAAAGTGTGGGATTTTGTGATTTCAATGCATTTTTATGGAGGTTATGCTTCACTGCCGCACGTAAATTGTGACAAAATCGTGTAAAAACATGACATTTAATAAACTATTTTATTTTCGAGGCAGATCGCTTATCTTCTGGGAACTTATCCCCTCGACACAGTGAGGCTCCACACACAGACGGCACACTCCGTCTAACTTATACTGATTTCTTCATAAAGGTACAAACTGTCGAGTCTATTCACACACACACACACACACACAGTCAGCGCTGGGGGGGTCGAGGCCACAAGGCTGCAGTGTGATGGGAACATTACGATATCCAACAGCTGCGTCAAGAGACTGCACAAAGCATCCAGAGCTTTTTTGTGTGAGCGAATGTTCTCTGCCGCCGTCCTTCGCCCAGACATAACATGTCCGGTTGTGTTTGTGTTTGGGAGAAAAACGTAGTCCAGAGCACGCTGCGCAAATCAAAAGGCATTTAACACACATCGCAGGACAGGAGCGTAAATGCGTAAAGCATGCACAATCAGTGAAACGCGTTCCCATGCCATCACAAACCCCAGTCAAAAGATGCAAGGTTAAGAAAAACCACAAATCGAGCTATCGATTATTTTATTTATTTATTTATTTTTCCCTGGACTAAACTGCAGCCCTCGGTTTAATGATGACTTCAGACGAGCCTCGCTGTGGGGGGGTGTGAATTCATCTCTGGCAAAACTAGACCTTGGGTTTGTGTGTGAAGTATGAAAGAGCTGCTCCAAGGCTGCACGTTTAAACACTAAAACACACCAATTTTGGCTCTCTTATCAGCGCGCTGTGTCTTGTGAAGTTTTCTGAGAACGTCTTTTATTCATTCGAAGGCCGTTCTTCATTTGAGGAGCCATTTCCGCTGTGGAGCCACATCAGAGAGACTCGACCACCTCTCGTCTTTCTTTTTGACCTGTCTGACTGAGTGGATCAAATCCTTGATTACACTCGCCGCCTACAAGTGTCCTGTTCTTTAGATATTCCTCAGACCTAAGAAGCATGATGCTACTCGGTGCTCGAATACCCGTTTGCTACCGCAAAACTAAAATGGATCTTCTAGAACGTCTTCGCTTTCTTTGTTCTATAAAAGTCCGAAAACGGAGGATCATTGGTGTGTTTGTGTGTCCAATATAGTCTCGTATCAAAGGTTATGGACGGTAAAGGTCAGGACAAGGTGGTCAGGTCAGCTGCAACGTCATTTATAAGAAATCCAATGAAAAATCTAATTTGGATTTTGGAAATAATGCCAGTTACCAAATTTTCTACATTTTTATCCTAGCCAATTCCCACCCACTAGCGCTAGGTCTTTTCCCTGTCACATGACGGCTACTAACCTGGAAGGGCGAAGGTCAACATGATTCCTCCGAAACACGTAAAGCCACCTGGAGCTAACTAGACACCCACGATTGGCTAGTGTCACTAATTGACAGGAGAGAAATGGCGGCCATCTTTCACACCCAGAGAGCAGGACCAATTATGCCCTCTTGGACTCTCTTGGGTGTGATCCCGTCAGGATTCGAATTTAGGAACCTCCGGATTGCCTGGTTTTGCTCGACTCTGGTTCTAAGAATTAAACTAGCGAGCTTGGCTCAGTCAGATTATCAAGTGTTGTTCCATAACTGAAAGCTGATATAGCTAATAATATAATCCCAGATGATGGTTACACAAACTTTTATTTGTATAGACCAGTTCCTGAATAGACACCTTAGCAACAGTCAAGGCCTTTCGGCGGGGTTATACTTGCTGCGTGACTACGTGTACGCGTGCGGATGCCACAGCATCATTGTTCGCATACTCGCTTGTGTTCCATTTGTACATCTGGAGGATTTAAAGACTCTGTCCACTAGGGGGCAGGTCAGAGCCGAAACATTACCTGCCAGCACCGGAATATCTTCTTTGACAACTTCCTCTGATTTTGCACAACGAGGTAAACAGTGAAGGTGGCGGGAGTTGAGGATTGCTGGTATTACACCACACTTTACTGTCCCCCCCCCGCCGTTTATGCTGGCATTGCACTACACGCATGCAGCCATCTTGCGTATACATATAGAATAGAATAGAATGCTCCTTTATTGTAACATATACATATACAAGTACAGTACAATGAAATTCATTCTTCGCATATCCCAGCATGTTGGTAAGCTGGGGTCAGAGCGCAGGGTCAGCCATGATACAGCCATGAACCCACGACCTTCTGATCAGTAGCCCAGTGCCCTAACCACTGCCCCACATATACGTAGTCATTTATATACGTGTGATATTAATGACTTCTGAAGCCAAATTTTTCAGACAGCTCCAAATTCACGAGTAGTGACACAGTCTTGATGTTTGTCCAATATGGCGGAACCCGTTGAAGTTCTGTTTGCGGTTCATGCAAAATATAAATACAGAGTTACAATTACAATTATCTGCTACGTCTACGGGAGACCGTTTTGTCTTATTTTTGGTTAAAAGACAACGCTAGCTACTCATTAGCTAGTTTATTCTCTGCGTCCATATTTCTCAGTTGCCGAGCAACAGTGTTCACACGCCGATCGTATTGTGTGCTTGCCTTCCCATCTCAGAAGTACAAATTTGCGATTATCATTTGAACATACCATTGATTATGTAGGTATTGTTTAGCTACAGCAATGAAAACATAATTACCAGGCTAGCTACCTATGTACTGCAATGACAACCGCTCGGGGGAACTATATTTAGCTTGCTATATTTTATATCTTATGGCTTTCCATAAGCTAGCTAGCTAGCTATTCATGTTTAGCTAGTTTAGCCAGTGGAACGGTATTGATGACGTCGGGGCGGTCCAGCTCGCCAGGTGAGAGCACCATGCTCTCCGCATCAGGTGTTAAGGTGCAAGGCTAGCAGGTAATGTGTTGAGACAGCTCGATATGCTCCTTTAATTACCGAGTGCATCCTGCCAGGAAGGGGTAAAGGAACCTCACACTGAGAGCACACTCCTCTCTTCAATTTAATGCTAATCCGTCTGACCAAACACACACATACATACACACGCTGAGCTCCTGGAGCATGTGGAGAGCAGTGGAGTGAGTTTAAAGGAGTCACTGGGTACGTTTTATTTTCTTCTCTTTTCTCTTCTCTCCTTACGAAGCCCGATCTGTCCTTCTTCCCGTCATTAAGAGTCCACACATGCCCATTCTGGTGCTGCATAAACACACACACACACACACCGAGAGCGAGAGAGATGTAATTTACACACATCTTAAATATGCGTCTGATACCACTCTGTGATTGGCCTGAGCGTTCGACAGCTATTTTAGCCCCAAAGTCTGCAACAGATGGGTTTTATGAGAGCCGAGACGGAGAACACGAGCGTTTAAGATCCCCCTCACCCCCACTCCCTACACAACATGTGTGTGTGTGTACCTGTGTCTGTCCTGTATGTTTATATTCTGAATGCACACACACATATACTTACCCAGCCTTAAGCACATTATGGGGGGCGGCAACATGGTTGAAAAGTAAGGCCTTATATTTGGCTTTGTACCCCAACGTTATGATTGTGTATCTGAGTGTGTGCGTGCGTGTGTCCACTCAGTTCCTCTCAAAAAATGTAAACGTGCGTTCCTCCCTGTCTGTCTATGCGTCTGTCTGTCTGTATTTGAGTTTATCTGTCTGTCTTTCCATCTATGTATCTGCGCCTGTCTATCAACTTGTCTGTCTGCCTGTCTGTTTATCTATATCTATTTGTGCCTCTGTCTGTCTGTCCATTAGTCTTTCTGTCTGTATTTGTCGGTCTATCTGTCTCTCTGCTATCTATCTATCTATATGTGTCTGTCTGTCTGTCCTTACATCTGTCTGCCTGCCTGTATATCTGTTTCTGTCTATTTATCTGTTTGTTATCGATATCAATCTGCCTCCATATGTCTGTCTGTCTGTCTGTCGCTCCATCTGTCTTTCTCTTAAGTGTCTCTGACTATCGATCTGAGCCTTATCTGTCTGTCTGTCCCTACATCTGTCTATCTATGTATTTGTGTCTATCTGTTTATCTATATCCATCTGTGCCTTTGTCTGTCTGTCTGTGTTGGTCTTTCTGTCTGTCTCTGTCGATCTCTTAAGTGTCTCTGTCTATCTATCTGAGTCTTATCTGTCTGTCTGTCTGTTTTCACGGCTTGATATTGAAGCCATCTCTTTAAAATGCCACAAACTCGGATTGGAGAAATAAGCAGATGTGAAAGTATCCTCTGCAACGTTGAGCAAAACCAAACACCGGGCCACGGTGGGAAGTTCTTCGGCTCGTGGTGGTTGTTTATTTCTTACAGACTGCAGAGTAAGTCTTTTAAATGCCACCATTTGGAACGTGTCACGTCAGCGAAAGAGAGCGAATGTGGAGAGGGGAGGATGGAAAAAGGGCAGTGCTGAGTGTCTTTAGGCGCTGGATCGTGGTGGAGGTCGTGTTTGAAGGTCACACACGTTTCCACTCATGAGCTCTTCAGCTCTTTAGCCTGTTGGTTCATAACTTCTCAAAAAAGATTTTAGATTTTGTCGCACGTATTCCAGATGCACTCGCATCCATTTATAACCATTTTGAAGCCATATTTAAAGGTCAACTACATTTGATTGAGGTGTGTAGGGGTGTTATATAACCTACATGATATATATAACCTTCATTTTAGAGACCTGGATAGCTGATGATGTCATTCTATATATATGCTGCGTTCAGTACAGTCGTGTGTTTAGTGTTCGAAAAGCTTCAGGAGCGTCGTGCGTTGAATTTCTTCGATAATTCCAAGTTATGATGCTATGTTGATGTTTCTCACAAGGCCAGAACCCATGAAAGTTTGGTTAGCGGTTGATGCTAAGTGTAACTACAGCATCATTTCAATCATTCAGTCTGTTCTTAGTAATTTACCACCACATCTGAGGGAAATGTTGATATTTTCTTCACTTTGTGCTTTTACACTATCCGCATAAAAGACTTGATGGCTATTACATGCTGGCTAGCAAAATCACTACCCCCAGTTATTAGCTAGTTTATGTTCAGCTTCCATATTTTCCAGTTGCCTAGCAACAATGTTCAACCTTAACCACTTGAACGGTGTTATACTGGTGTTTCTTCTCCACGCTGTAAAATAAACGGTTGTGTGTGATGTCATGTGAACGTATTACCCATGCAGATATAACGCCAACGAATGGCCCTTTTTTTCCAATAAAACCCCATTTTTGGCGTGTAAAATTTAAAACGCTTGTGAATTACGGACGTTAGTAAGAAAACCAATTTTCTCTCCAAACATTAGCTGTATT
>JAOUQW010000042.1:3154662-3168835 GCA_028565825.1 Olivaichthys viedmensis | reverse complement strand
ACCAATTTTCTCTCCAAACATTAGCTGTATTACCTTTTTAGATTAGACTATTTGTTAATCCATCTGAGCTTATCTGATTAATTATAATTTATTGATTTAAATAACTTTATAAATAATGTTTAAGGTGTTGAATTTTGCCGAAGCACTAGAACAAATTTCTAATTTTTGACTAGCTTGTTAGTTTTGGGTACCATTTTTAAATAGTGTTTAATCCTGGTGGGGGTTTTTTATTTGTGTTTTCAAAAAATCTATATTTATATATATATATATATTTTTTTTTTAAAGGAAATACCTTTGAATTTGAGGAACTAAGATCTTTAAACATTGGCGAAAATCAATGCACTGTAGCTCAGCTATATTCAAATTATTTTTACTTAAAGCCTTTTGCAATGCTCTTACTATTAAGTATATATTTTACATTTTGAAGATGATAGCTCAGTGGTTAAACAAGTGAGCGAGATCCTTAAGCTTCGACTCTGAAAGAATAAGAATAAAAATAATTAAGATATAAGAATATAAAAGATATAAGAATATAAGTTCTGCAGAAGAACCGTGACAAGTTCTCCAAGATTCTTGGAACAAGCTAACAGCTGATTTCCTTATAAAACTGCACGACAGTGCGTCTAAGAGAATTGATGCAGTTTTAAAGACAAAGGCTGCTTTAGTTTTTTACTGTTTACTGCTTTTGTAAGAATTAATACATCCATCACCAGCCCACATTTCCATTTTGTTTGAGAGTTAAACTATTATATAATCAGACGTGGAAGTTTCCTAATGCATGGTGTTGAAATAAAACCAACCATGGAGAACCTTTCTTCTGACGTTGATAAGATGCTTGACCATGCATAGTTAAATTGTTTATGCACAACATGATTACATACAGGAGGACGGATGCATGCTTTAATTGTTTTCAGCTATTTTTATTCTTCATGTAGCTGCTAAAGGAAGGCATCGTTAGCATTAGCGATGTACGGCCCATTCACTTAGTCACTTAGTGGATTATTTATTGTGATATTAATTTTACTAACATAACGGTTACTCCTTACCTTAAATTGGTGGTCATGTAAATAACTAGCCGGGTTTGTCGTCGTGGCAACGTTCTTCCCCTGGCCCTGCCCCAAAGCTCCGATGTCACCAGTTCCTTGTTTCCAGTCCAGCAGCTTTTTTGTTGTGTTAGAGCGTAATCATGTAAAGGGTTACTATCTTGTTTCAGAGATCATGATGTGCCAGTGAGGGGTTTGTTCTTGTCTCAGAGGGGATAATTACTGGCCCTGATGGGCTTTTGTATCGGGCAAGAAGTCTCTCATCTGGAGAAGTGCACTCCCTGAGAGACGATGGTGCTTCACTTTGAGGAGCGTTGACACCTTATTACCTTCTCAAATCACCAGCCCTAACCAAGAGTGTATCTGTTACTACGCACTCTCTCTGTGAGGACTGAGGTGTTGTTTCTTTTTCACTGATAATCACCCGACAGGAAGTCTAAAATAAATTTGCTCAAGGCTCGTTTCAGACTGAAGACGGATTGACAAGTGATATGTTACGATAACTTGTTGTGAAGGAGGCAATTAACAAGCTCAAGCCTTCTTTTTTAAATCACCGGCAAAATGGTTTTAACATGTGGAACATGTTAAAACTGTCACTCGTTGCAAAATGTGTGTTCCTCTGTCAAATTCAGCGTAATTCGGTTTTTGGACGGCAAAGCAATTAAAACAAAATTCAGCCCGAAAGCGTGTCGGAGCTGATGTCCATTTTCTTTGTGTCAGTAATCCTGAGAGTAAATGTTTCAAAATGCTAACAGGTTATAATTTTGTCCATGCCTTCCAAAGTTCCCTGCTGTGGTACCGGGAGGTTGTTAGAACCGACATCTGTTGCTGCTTTAAACTCGGTTCTTTACATGTGCTTGTTGAAGAAGATCGAGTGCTTGGTAGGACTCCAAAAGGAAACACTTTTTACTGGTATAATGGTAAATAATTAAGAATCTGCCTTGTCATTAACATCTGAGCCATTATTGATAAAACAGTTTTAAATGACTCCTGTTTATTTTAGATGCATTGTTACACCAAGACTCAGATTCAGAACCTGGTATTAACATCCGTCTCGGGTGATTAGCGTTAAATACAGCGTTAATTTACATTTTTAGTCAACCAGGGTGAAAACTGTTCTCAAGTGAGACTACTTAACTTAAAAATAAGTTAACAGTAATAAGTTAACTTAAAAACATTAAGAATAATGAAAAAGCCGTCATTCAACGGACATGACGACATGAGAGTGTGCAATAAAAAAAAAAAATCTTCTCAAGTAGCTGTTACTCGCTACACAGAATTTAAATCATTTAAAATGTTTAGTATTTGAATTAATTAATGTTATACTGCCTCAAAAAGAGCGAAATTGGCAACGACGTTTGCATAAAAGATATTTATTATATATTTTTTTGATAATAAACCTTAATGTTTACATTTTTTTATTTAGTTATCCACACTAAGCTGTTATTTTTAGCTTCACCTCACGCAACTTGTTTTAACACACAGTTAAGTCGAATCCCAAATGCCCTTATATTCACTACATAGGTTATAATAGAGTACTGTTCTAGGACCTGTGAAGTGCATTATATACTATAAACTTGATTTGGGATTCAGACACAAAAATAAAAAATGTAGGTCCGAGCAGAAAGAAAATAGCCGAAGGTGACGGAGTAAAAGTAGTAAGGGTTAAAAATGTACCCATTACAACTACGTTTACAAGTCAAATTATTTCTAAAAGGAGCACCTAATCAGCATTATTCACAAAATCTGGGTTCATATTACACTTCTGCTACAGATGTTGTTGATGCTTATTTATTCTATCCATATTGTCCCTGGCAGCTCCCAGGAGAACACCTTTCTTCTCAGCTTGTAGTTTGACTGGTGTTTTCAGAGCTCCATATGTCGACAAACTCCGCCCACTCAGCATGCACTCACATTTCCACTTCATGGTGGATGATCGGCCACAAATGAGTAGGGGGGTACATTTGTGCTCCGGATGTATGTTTAACTTTACAGATTGCCTTGTGTCTTGTCATCCCTGAATTCCCCCTTGTTCCGCTTTCTGGAGAACCATCCTGTTGATTCCACCTTCATCTCCTTCCCGACAGCCTGTGTGCATCTGTCGTGTAAACACTCAGCTCCGAGGGAAGGATATCACACCTTCAGTTGCTTTTCCCCTAGAGCCTTTTGCAAACAGGCCTCTAGAATAATTTGATTCAGACAAAGAAGTCTTCCCATGAGACTTAAACTCGTACTTGCCAATGTAATTCTAAGTTCTTGGCGAGTTCTGTCGGTTTTTAATTAAAACGATTTAGGCTCTGCTGAGAATCGGTCTCGAGCAAATTTAAGTGCAGGTAGGTGTAAAGTGTAAATGCTAGCGATGCCACCACATGCAGAGAAAACGAGAACACAAGTGGTGCTTGAACGAGAGACTTTAGTTTACTTGCAAATAGGATAGCGCTGCTTTTAAAACAAAACAAAAAAATTATTTGATCGTATTAGTTCTTCAATCCTGCTTAGGTTCTTTCTTTAACTGCAGTAGTCACAAAGCAAATGTTAGGCAGGTAGGTTGACAATTTATTTTTAAATCCCAGAGTTTTGATCAGAGCTGAAGGAAGCAGACCTCAAATGATAAAGTGCGAAAGCTATGGAAACTCAGCTCCGGTTTATTGGTTGGTTCATAGCGAGCCACTCATCATCCACGAGATCCAAGCCCATCTGAATTATTCACTACATCCCTCAATCATTCGTAGCATCCATGATGAACAAGATTGATCCCATGCAAAATGTAAACCACTCAATGCAGGATGCTGTCAGGCGCCTTGGCCCCTTCCATTAAGCCTAATTCCAACTAACATGGCCGAGCGTTGAGTCGGGTATCCACAGGGGGACGCCCCAGCTGGACATAATTAGTGGATGAAATAGAGCTTCCCACTCTTCCTTCTCTCGATATGTCTTCTGTCGTCATGCTCCCCTTCTCATCCATAGAAGTATCAATAAGACGATATTGTGTATCAGTCTAGATAACCTCCTGCAGCCAATGGTAATGAGTATAAGGAAGGTGTGGTGGACATGGGGTTGGTCAGCACCTCATCCAGAGACCCAGGGGGAGTGAGCAACCTGTGTATTCAGGACAAGCCAAACTCTCAGGCCTGCCGCTTCCCCGCTAAGCCGTAATTGGATCTTGTGCATAAACACAAGCCAAACGATCTCCACCGTGTGAGAGATTTATCGTTGACAGATGCAGGAGAAACTGTCAGTGTGTGTTGGCTGAACCGTGTATCCGCGACCCTCTGAGCAGCATGAATCTCATCCTCATACATCCCTCCACCACACTGCATCGGGACGCAGAAATGAGTCTCAAATGATCGTCCATTTTTATTTGCTTTAGTTGGCAGCTGAGCTGAGTTCCTGGTACTGGGGATGCTTCGTCATGCGTCGAAGCCATTATTTGCTTTAGCTGTTTGTTTGGCTGGTAGACATTTGGACTCTCCTAAACCAGACGCATGTCATGTGTCAAGGACCACTCTGCTGCTTTACTTTCAATTTTTTTGTCAAACTTGATTTTAAAACAGTTTAAATTCCAAACAGGCACAGTCCATTTTACTATGTACTTGGGCAAGTCTATAGAAACACGTTTTTCAAACGTTTATTGCCAAATGCCACTGTGGCTTGCCGTAGGAAAAGGGGCGTGTCGGTAGGGGGCAGTATAGCTCTGTCACAAGGCAATTTTTCCAGCTCACTAGCATGGTCGCCACTAAATCGGCGGGAAGCCCCTAATGCTACAACTAGTAAAGTAAATAATAAATGTGATGACATCATCACCCCCGAAACACCTGAAATGCCCCCGAATGGAAAGTGTTTGGTTTTCACTTCCCGGGTTTTATACAATACAAACGCCTGAATGTTCGCTCATCTGATGGCAGAATAAAAATCACACTCATTTTATACCTCATTAATATTCCAATGCGTTTGAATAACAATATTTTAAGTCACTGAAATTCGAAAAAGTATTTGACATTTCACATGGGATGGTCAGTTTTAGCAAAGGAAACATTCTTAGTGTTATCGTATTTCCTTTTAAAAGCTCTTTAAAGATTGTAAATATATTTAAGGGCACTTCTTGCAGACACACCGTCATGCACTTGTGAGGTTTGGGCTGTAGTTATGTGTACTCATGGACAGAGGAGCCCGGAGATGCTCCCTACTAACGCTTAAACTGGCCATAGTATGGGCCGTGCAATCACAGCCGGCAAGCCAACAGTGCATCAAATAGTCTTCCATCTGCTAGAGCATGCAGGCGGCCATTGTGGAGCTGGAGACTGGGGGACATGAGCTGCCTGGTTTATCATTTCCGATCATTTTATAATTTTTTTTTCATTCAACCTCTCTTCAATTCTTTCTTCATGAAAGACCTGAAAAGGTGAAGAGAAGGTAATGGATTTGAGCAAGAAAGCATGGCTTCCCCCATCTCTATTCACTTTCTCACTTTCCATCACATTCTCTTTCTCACCGCTCTGTGATGAGCTATAGATTCCTTTCCTCTTGAGAGCGACATGTGGATGCACCTGGTTTCTCTAATGCGCCGGTTTAGTTCACCGTCATCCTGTAGTCTGCAGCCATCGGGATAATTACATTCGCCTCATCCACAGTCAAATAATCTTACAGTACGGAGTCATGCTTTTGTTTCACTTAATGCAACAAGGGCTTTTTAATTAGCTTGTTTGTTAGCGTACACATGGAAGGTGCCCTACACCTGATGCTGATCAGCTTCTTTTTTTTTTTTTTACATTGAGTGCAGCGATGAACAAAATGCTAAGGCCTTCAGAGATAACTGTATGAAACCTGCATTCTCGGATGTGAGCTGTTGGGGGCGGGGGGAAATGCTGCCACACATTCACACAACATAATGTGAGAATATCAAGTCCATATCACTCCTCCAGTGATCGACGTATTGCATGCCAACCCAAGAGTGTACAACTATATCCACACATTTACTGCACGTTCTTAGCTCACTGTGCACATTACATGGACTGTATCACGACGACTGATGGGCGGTTTTCTTTCCATCGTATTATCATCATCAGAGGGCTAACATGCTAGCTTATCCGATTTTAGTCTGGGAACTGAAGCTAACGAGGCATGCTGAATTTTATACATCCAGCGCTGAGCCTCGGTGGACAGCTTGCCTCACTAATTGGTCTCAGGACATTGCTATATGCCTCATTGTGTTCAAAATAGCACAACCTTTAAGAAGTGCTTGCAGAGTGACCCTGACCGTGCTTAGTCGAATGGGGATTGCTAATGGCATGTGCATTAGGCCGTGCTTTTTTTTTCTCTTTTTTTTTTGTCTCCCCACCCGTTCTTAACATCTTTTAAATCATTTTAGAGACGTACTGACCATAACAAACAAATAGCTCTGATTATATGGATGGCATATGTTGTACTGTATTTGGGTAAATAGCATTGCTTTGCAGGAATCTATGGACAAAAGAAACCGAAGCCACTTGTTACTTTGTGAAACACTCGTTAGGTATTAATCTTTGTGTTTACGAGATGTAGATTTACAGAGCGTTTAAAATGCTGCAGCTTGAAACGATTTTCTGTGTTTTCCTCTTCAATCGACACCTAATTCCTTTAAAAAGCCGAGCCATATTTTATTACAAGACCCAATATTCTTTATTTTTTATTTTATTTCCCAATAATGGGTGCCAGGCCACAAGAAAAGTGGATGTGGATGCAGATCTGTATTTCTCTGTTTACCTTCCATTACCAATATCAAACATACACAACAAAGCCGTGCAGATTCCCTGGAATTCTGGAGGAGGAGGGAAGCATGGGTAAAAAAAACCCCACACACAACTAGATACCATATTAACAAACAAGGATTACGTTGAGGCGCTAAGGCCCTGGACCTTTTCAACCATGCAGCTTCTTCCTCTCCCAGATGAAAGAGGTCAAGGATTTATAACTGTAGGATGCTCTTGAATATTAATGCTGTCTGAGGGTAGGGCTGTATCAATAGGTCAAAGGTTATCTGCTGGAAACGTGCAGCTAAGCCTAACGCAATTAAGAATGAACATGAGGCAGATTGCTGTCAATAAGCACGCGTGAACGCAGGAATAGCAGGGTGCTATGGGAAATGGGAGGGTTGGAATGTATTCAGAAGATCTGATTGGTTATCTGTTGTGGATCCCCATAATCATATTCGTATTCAGTTACATAAGAGCATCACTTTGAGCTTGCGGCCTTTGGAGTGCGCTTCAGATGCACAGCACCTCACAAAAGTTACTGATCGTTAATCTGTTTTGTTCCAGCAGTCAGGACGAGCTAAAGCACTGCTAACCCCAGTTCATGCACTTTCTGAGTAAAAATAAACCTTTTTGTTTGGAAGCAAGCTACCATGGTACCATTAGTAGCATGCCTAGCTAGCTAGCTAACGTTGTTACATGGCTAAAAAGCTGTTCGCCATGGGTTAACCTCAAGAATATCCTCAAGAATCATAGAACTTGCATTCTTAGAAAATGGATTCATCAAGGGTTCTTCAAATGGTTGAGTTTCTAGCTAAAAGGGTTCTACTTGAAACCTCTGTTGTGGAGTTCTACATAGAACCTTTAGGGGTTCCCCCCAGAAGGGCTCATTTCAAAGAAGACGACCTTTGCTTCCAGCCTTCGTTCACAGACAGCAACTCGTGCCTCATTGGAAATTCAAAATCATCCCCTGGATGATAGAAATGTGTCTCGCACTGTTCAACTCTGGATTTATTCTAAAGCCAGCTACACACTGCACGATTTTGACCCCAAATTTAATCCCTGAATTGTTTTATCCAACAAGTCTTCAGAAACATAAGCGAAATTCCAGGTTGCAGCTCCAATCGGAGCGAAGTGTCAGCACAGAAGATTAGTCAGCGTAGTTGGACGACTGATACGGACAACAGCCAGTGACCGATCGCAAGAGCTCTTCTCATGTGCAGTGCAAGATGGAAGACAAGTTTGTGGAACTGTAGCAAACACACGAGTGCCTTTATATCATGTAAGAATTACCGCAACTGAACCGAGAAAGAGAAGATTGTACTTTTTGTGCATATAAAGACACAGAAGCGTCTGGCTCATGTCATTGTGCTTTACGCTAAATCACTCAAAATTTGGGATTTACAGGTTGGTTTTTTTGTTGTTTATACTTTTATACGAAACTAATTCAGTGTGTGATTCGCCGTCTTTGCCTGATCTTCTAGTGTGTGCACCCTTTGAGAAAACAAAAACGATGTTAAGTGTATAAATTTACGTCTGCCCTGTGTTTTCCTAGTTGTGCGGGCATCTTTGCAAAAAATGTAAATGTAAAACTCTCAAGGCCGCGACATTTAGCTCGCCAAGAGACACCATGCGCTGTCGATGAGCTAATAAATGCTTAAAGGGCGCAGACGCATTGACTGTTGGCTGACTTTTATTCCGCCGCATAAATTACTCTCCCTCTCTGTTGATCGGACCACTCCGGACGAGCTTTGAAGTTGTTTTCGCTTTCCGTAGGTCGATGATCAATAATAATAGGATGCATGCGAAAGGAAATCGATTAACCGATTCGTCTGCAGAAAAGCCTAATTTAATCAGTGTATATGTGGCCAGTCGATGGTGAGGCTGGTAATAAGGTTCTAGAGCGGAGAATGATCCCGGTAAGACTTTGAAGTCTTGGAATATTTCCACTGCTGCCTTCCTCGTGCAGTTTTATACACTCATCTCCTGTTATGCAGATGCTCCGGGGTTATATGATCTCCTGTTTACAGTACATTTCTAATGAAGGGAAAGTCGCAGGGATATGCAGTACCTAAAAGAGTTTCCATTAAAAGATTAGAATAAACAAATCTAATAGTAACTTTTGCTTATACACACTGTTTGGTTAATGTGGACTTTAGGCATTGACTGCTGTATGGAAATAAATCTGTGTTAACGCCATAGCCACGGAAATCAGCCATTAAACACCAACTCTAACATGACCGAAGGTTTTTAATAGAGGTTTTTTTTGTTTGTTTTGTACAATTTATGCTGACTGATGTCATTTTAAATAGTATAATTTGCTTTATGCATCAGAATATAAATTTAGTAGCGTCAGGAGGTAATGACATGGCTTTGGAAAAAAACTGGAAAATCGCTTAAATCCTTGGCTGTCTGTGATGAAGAGTAGTCATTATGTACTGTAAGTGAAATTACGATTTGACCACACAATAAAGCACCAAATTTAGTCACCTCATGATTTGCCTACTACTTTAAACGTGTTTTTACCACAGTAGTCAAATTCACGCATGCATGAAGTAGTAGTTTTTTTCCTGATCGACGTGGCCATCCCTGCAGCTTCTACTAACTCTATTACACTGGATGTTCCTCAAGGAACACTTGCTTTTTTTTTTTTACCAGTATCATGGGTAGTTTGTGATGTGTTTTGGTCGTTATCTCTTTGCCAGGGTTCCAGGCATCACCATCGCCACTGACATCATCTGCGGCTTTCCGGGAGAGACGGACGAGGACTTCCAGCAGACGATGAATCTCGTGAGAAAGTACCGATTCCCGAGCCTTTTCATCAACCAGTTCTACCCACGGCCTGGAACTCCTGCGGCCAAGATGGAGCAAATCCCAGCTCAAATGGTGAGCATGCGTTTGGGTTCTAAAGTTTGGGTTCCTTATCTTTCTTAAAGTTGTTGTTTTGGTGAACTTAAAGACGTGTTGGCTGGCCAAAAAAAAAACCTGGAATAGTACACAAAATTCAGGATTAGTAAATGAATTCTTCAAGACATGGAACCTTCTATATCCAAAACGCCTTAAGTACACTTAAGTACTCTGGAGTTAGACCTCGGACTTCATGGGAATACACCACGATCCTTCAGCCTTGAGTTGAACTCTTCCTGTCACCTTACAAACCAAAACATAGCACTCTGTGGACGGATGTACTTTAAATGGATCGAGTTGCTTCGAATGCTTCATCTGTTTGTTTCTCTTGGCACCAGCCTGGCAGATGTAAACATTAGGTCGATCCAGAGACTTCCCCCAGTGGGATTAAGGCTATTCCTTGTTTTCAGCTTTCCCGCTGGCACACACTCAGCACGAACTCCGCATAGCTCCAGAGCAGTATAGGCTCTACGGCGGAGCTGCACGACAGGCCTCACTCATCGCAGAGTCTTTGGGGTTTTATTTAATCAGGATTTACTGATCGACCATGTGGTACACATTATTCGGCCTCGCACATCATTTGACTCGCTCGTCAAAACGAAGGGTATCAGTGATGACGCACATCTCGAGACTCCGCCCACAGCTCACAGAGCGTCTGGTATCTTTTGTACACTTTTCTGGCCACAAGCTTCACAAATCTGATTGGCTGTCCACACTTCTATGTGTATGTGCTTCCGTACACGGTTTCTGACATGATAAACAATGACACAAGGAGCTTTTCAGAGCAAGATATAGTCACTGGATTGAAGAAATGTTCATGCATCACCTCTGTAAAAGTTATTGGAGCGTTTTGTGTGTTTGAAACAGTGGCGAGTAAACAAGGGCTACAGCGATTAGTCAACAAAAGTCGGCTAGGGTTGTTTTTTTCAGGGTTTTTTTAATAATCACAAGAAACAGACCTCCTGATTTCAACATTCAGGCTTCTCACCTACAGCTGTAACAAGGCACGAGCAGTCAGACCGAACGGCAAAACGGTGAAAAAGCTCATTTATTAACTAGGAAAGAATGTAAGACGTGATAAAAGCATCAAAATTTAGAGTAAAACTTTAAGTCGCGTTTAATTTCACTTTGCCCCAAGTTAAACCTGCGAATTCACGAATCTCGGAAGCGTGAGCTGTGAAGTCAAAATAACTAAAATCCTACAATTAGGATCTTCATTTCTGACCGCCTGCATGAGAGTAGAAACGCCGCACGCCTGCAAGTTTTCCGTTGGGTTCTGCGAGATGCCGGTTCTCATGCACACGTTTAGTCGCATATAGCACGTGTTTAATTTTGGCTTGTTCAGATTAATGGTATGGCAATGTCTAAGTGTAGGCTACTGATTTAGTACAGTTCAGATAAAAAGACGGGGGAAAAGAGAGAAACGAAATTCAATTGAATCTTCAAAAATTCAAGTTTCTTGTGTCGTTATTTAAATTTGTTATCATGATTGGAACAGGAGAGATAATTGTTATATTAGTCAATTATCAAAATAAATAAACAAATAAATAGTCGACAGATTATTCCATTATAAAAATAATCGTTTTGTTGCAGCCCTAGAGTAAACGTCATTGACTCTTTGCAGTGTCAGTCAAACGGCCTCTTTCTGGGTGGGAAAGTAGGCGGTTCTTAGTCATGTTTAGTCATGAATTAGTACCAAACTCGCTAGCAAAAGTCTGGCTTACGAGACTAGCACACTAGATATAATGTATAAGAGTCTGAAAGTTAAAGTCCAATACGGAGAACAAAAACAACGAATAGAAAAGTGTGGTACTTGTCCAAGAATACGTCATTTGAAACTGAAACAAAGCCATTTTTTTTGTCAGTTTGAGAAATGGATAATATCGTATTGACCCAACATCACAATATTTGGTAAGATGACTTTAAATGGTAAATGACATTTCAGTAGTAGTTCGATTCAATTACCTGGTTAAGAACAACATAAACACTGTTACCTCTGATTTTCACTCACTTTAAAAAGTTCACAAATTTTTTTTTTAGGATACTTTAATGGGGGCGTCACAATTATTACATAATCACCTTATTATTTGCGCTGATCGCGATTAAATTCAATCGTATGTGTCTTCCAGTATTAGTTAATTGATGCTTTTATAGGTGTGACATCGTATATTTTACTCATAACTCATAACCTGATATTGAGTTAATTAGCCTTCTCTTGTATTGTAAAATCTACTTTGAGAAATACTTTGTCATCACTGAAGAAAACAAACGGCTCTTACTAGGGATTTATTTATGAAGCCTGCGTTTTACTATGAACTACATTTGAATAGTGGATTTTAGCTGCAGTAAGAATTTGTGCTTTAAGCCGCATGACAGGATTTTCTTTGCCAATGTCTGCTTTACATTAAACGACCAAGAACTGAGACGCAGTCTGTCATCAAAGTGGTGAGAGCTGCTCCAGTTCTGTCGTGAGCTTTCAGCTGAAAATGGACTTGAACGACCTTGCTTTGTTAAGTGGTCCTTTTTTTGTGTGTGTGTTATTGAATTCGAAATGATTAATTCTCTTTACTCTTTACTTTTACCCTCCCTCTCGGTATCTTCTCTGGCATTTCCAAACTCGTCAGGTTACTTTAGCCTTTAATTTGGTAATTAAAATGACTGAATCGCTGTAAATAAATCTGTTTCAGAGCAATTTTCAACCAACAATTAAAGTGTTGGTGATCGATTTGTGTGCCATGTTGTGCATCCTGTCAGGAACTAATTGCTAATATTTCCTCATTTTTATTTACTTTTTTAATTTTTTTAATTTAATTAGCATGGCGATAATTTGGTTGATTTGTCTAAACCGTGCTGCTAGTGAGACTGTATTATAAATTACACATTTGTGGTGGAACATTTGGAAAAATTCACTGTACAACCAAGCGATGGGAGACACGGCCAAATTGTTAATATCACAACACGTGTTTTTCTGAGGTTTGTCTGACAAATTAGCTTTTTTTATTTCTTTCTTTTTTAAAGGGGCACGGAGAAAAATCAGACAACTAAAGATAATGGGCTAACATCCAATTAGCTGCTCGTTGTTTCATGTTTTAATTTGGGAGTGTAACACCACGACAGAATCTGTAAATCCTATACGTTTTTTTGTTTGTTTTGTTTTTGTTTTCATTAACACTTGTCAAGTTTTGGACCCCGGCTCCTTTTTCTTTTTTTTTGGCTATTCCTTCTCTTTTCTTTGACAGTGTATTTTTAAGTTCATGTCCTTCTTACTTTCACCCTCCGAGACCATCTGTCATCAAAAGGTCTACAAGTTTTTAATGGTCTTCTTCGTATCTGATTTCTCGTCTCCCGCTCGGGGAGCTCTATCAGTCTGTGGAATCCTCAGTCTATTAGAAAAACCTCAGGCAGATACCAGAAGAACCTTCAGTGGAGGGAATATACCAGTGGGTTTTTTGTCTTAAATCTAGAACCAGTTACGCTTTCTCTAACGTTAGTACAGATGAGTGGATTATTTATTGACCGTTTGTACTGCAGTACATTGTTTATTGTTCCAAGAATGTCTTTGTGTGTTTCAGTAATAGAATTATTTTTTTTTATATTTAAGGTGTTTGCTTCACGTCTTCATATTTTTACTATCTGAAAGACAGACAGAACTTTCATTTATTTATTACACCTTATTATGCATATGAGTGGCATAAAGTCAACAGAAAAGATAATTAAATCGGTAATCACAATCGTTTGCATGGCCTATGATTGTCAGCTAAAATATTCGTAATTGTGACATGCCGTGATGTCATGATGTCATTATGTGTACTCGTATAGCATAACATTATATGTATATCATAAATGGTGTAAATACCAGAGATTTCTTTATCACGGTATACCGTCAGGGTATTGTCACACTCAAAAAAAAAAAAAAAAAAAGTGCAAAATAAGTGCATGAAATTTAGTATTGGGAAAATGACGTCAACGCAGTCATTTTTGAGAAATAATTTTAATCCTAATTGTAGTCGAGTGCAAAAGTTTGCATCATTTTGGAATATCATATTCAGACAGGGGGGTGTAAACTTTTGAACTGATGCCATTTTATCACTATTAATATCTTAATATACACTAGGAGACAACTCCCTATATTAGTGCACACGGTTCTCCAGTGTAGGGAATAGGGCGTAGGGAGACGTGTCACTATATTAGTGTACTACATAGTGCACACGATTCTCCAGTGTAGGGAATAGGGCGAGGGGAGACACTTCACTATATTAGTGTACTACATTGTGCGCACGATTCTCCAGTGTAGGGAATAGGGCGTAGGGAGACGTGTCACTATATTAGTGTACTACGTAGTGCACACGATTCTCCAGTGTAGGGAATAGGGCGTAGGGAGACGTGTCACTATATTAGTGTACTACGTAGTGCACATGATTCTCCAGTGTAGGGAATAGGGCGTAGGGAGACGTGTCACTATATTAGTGTACTACGTAGTGCACACGATTCTCC
>JAOUQW010000042.1:3142848-3154562 GCA_028565825.1 Olivaichthys viedmensis | reverse complement strand
CCTGCCTCAGCTGAGTGAAGCGCTCGGGATGGGCTGTACTGCTTCAGAAGATCAGCAAGATACACCAGAGCTAAAACTATTTACAGCTTTAAACATCATAAGCAGGACTTTGTGGTCTATGTGGAACTTATTAGGCAGCCAGATTAAGGGATTATTGTTGATTCCAGTGTAAGGTTTTTATGCATTTTAAATAAAATAAAAAACAATTATACTAGCTTTCAAAAAGCTTGCTGTTCTTTTATACACAACTCTAGCCAGGTTCATTCACCTTTAAGAAATAGGGCTAAAAAAACAAACCTTGTTTGAGGCGTAATGGCCTTCATGGAGTGGAATTTCATATTTTCTCCAACCATTATGTGAAGAAATCAGGTACTTTGTGCTATAACGAGTACTCACAATGATGAAAGTTGTAAATGGATCCTCTACAGTAGGGTCAGTATAATTACCCTCATTATAGTTCAATAGCAAAGGTTACCAAATCTGGTAGCTTTATTTCAGATTCTCGCTAAATAATTCAAAGAATACGTTCCTTAATTCTGTGCTTAAAAGGGCTGTAAATGAGTGCTGTGTTGGTGATGTTTACAATGGGCATCTCGTACCTCATGCCTCTTCCTCCACCAATAACCTGCATCACTACATAAGTGGACAAACAGGCCTCAACAAAAAGGAAGGTAGTGATGTCACTGGGTTGTAGCCTGGTGCACCTGCCATCCACACACACAGCAACATCTCTCTGCCAGCGCCATTAAGGATGGGTATCTCTCCTAGGAAAGCCGTGGGGGGAACTGTGAGTGTGTCACATTAATAGCTCCTCCAGATGGTAATGGCTGCCTGGCTTGCACGAGAGACAGCGGGCGGCTGAGGGGGATGAGAGGCAAGATCCACGGACTGGCCGGTTCTGGCACTCTGGTATCTCAGCACGTTTAGGCCATCTTATCCGCGGGACCCGTCCACTTCCATATGATAAATGGCTCGGTAACAAATTGCCATGTCTCATTATCATTGGACGGCTGGTCTATGGGTGGATCCTGACGAAGGTCTGGCATGCAGATGGAGAATTTTCCCAAACAGCACTGGCATAATTAGTCCCACGTGTCGGAAAGGGTTAGCGGAGATAAATTGGAATGATATCCCGGAATGTTGCTCTTACCAGGCGGACAGGTGTTTACCCTGACAGCTCGTCGCCTTCGCCCATGCTGTCTTTAACCAGGGGAAATTAAATGGGCAACCCAGAGTAAGACTTAAGCTGTAGCTGCGGAAAAAGACTGTGCCAGTTTTCCGAAAGCGTTGGTGGAGTAGGTCAGCGAGGAATACTTAACATGTGAAAACAAATTTATCTTAACGCCAAGACAGATGGGCAAGGCCTTCGGCAACCACACCAGCCTGAGATGAGGTCAAATGAAGGGAAAAACAACATCTTTACCCACGACATCTGACAATTCCCATCAGTACCGCATAGCAGTGTTTAGTGGTTTAGGAAAGGCGTAAATGTTTTCTTGTGTTTATTTTATTTATTTATTTATTTTCCTGCCTCATGTAACCATTTTCTAGTAATTGCTGCAAGACAGTCCTCAGTTATTTAAAAGTCGTTCCTTTTTAGCACATTCATTGTGCCTCTCGTATACCATTATTTTGCCCAAGCCATGATTTGAGCCCTTTGTATTCTAAACAAGGTCCCCATGAAATCCGAGAGCTGTATCTAATGGAACATTGCTGATTCAGTTGCCCACACAGTCTTTGTTTCCAGAGATAAGAGCACATAATTTTCTGTGTGTGCATAATGTATTGGTCAGAACATGTTTGTTTGATTACTGGCTGAAGACAATTTACTCATAAATTCTCCCCTTTTAAAGTCCTTTTTTTTCTTCTTGACTTTCTTACATAATTTTCTTTTTACCGTAATGAATTGCTTTCAGTGACAAATGTGAAGTCCTGAGTGCTTGCAAGCTATTTTATTATCTCTCCAGTGCTCTTCAACCTTTCTGTTCATTCGTGTGTTCATTCGAGTCTTTGAGTTTGGTTTGAGTCTCTTATCGTTTGTTTGGGGATTAAATTCCTAGCAATGTCCAATTTGTCCAGATCTTCAAAGGAGTTTTATCTTTTCTATGGAGGCATGCCAAGCTCTGCATTCTTCACTGGCCCACCCTTTCTGAATGTGTATATGATTACATATGTGTAGACTTGAGTTCTTGTAGATTTCCACCAAGTATTATCATTGGCCTGCAGAGGTGTTGTTTTTACTTTATAAAAGATGATGATGTTGATGTGCAAAAGAATGTGTGTCCTTGAATTAAATGCAGAGAACTCGCGTTTGTTCTAGGTCAGCATTTGCTTAAGAAAATTACGTTTCTTTTCTTCTACATTGACATGGATTTGCCATTATTTGCTGTTAATATCCACCAGCTTTAAAGGTGTGAGAAGAAATGCTAGGGTTACACACCATAGTAGTTTTGTCACAGTTTAAGAAAAGGCATGTTTGTGACTTGTTCATTTCCTCTTTATTTCCTTGTCAGCTCATGGTAAAGCCCTGTCCTCATTGTAAAAGAGTTTGAAACTTTGAAAAAGGGCCAAACATTTATTTACCCTTGTGGAACACCACAGGTTTTTTTTTATTTTTGCGAATACACTGACTACTGTTTTTTTTTTTTGTGTTTTTTTTTTAGATAATACTCGATAACACGTTTGCCCTGCTTTTTTAATCTTTCTTGCTGTGACAGCACTCCCATGGCTTGTGTTAGTTCTACCCTTTCAGCCAGCAGCAAATGGAAGCGCATTTCTGGCTGCCCTAAAATAAAAAACAGGCCAACGGTCCACTCCCAAAGTGCCCAGCTGCGCCTCACCAACATCTGTCACTCATTGTGAGTACACAGGGGCACGTGTTGGAGACAAGAGCATCATTACCTTCGGCTGGTATTCATGTTGTACTCGTGTATGTGCGAGACGGGGAAAATGGGGGAGGGAGGCGAGAAATGACATCATTTTCATCTTCATAGAGAAGCTAATTATACCCAAGAACAAAAAAAGCGGGATCACGTGACCTTAACAGCGATTATTAGTCCGTATTTCTTGTTCCTTGGCCTTGTCTAAGGCTGTCAATCTGAGAGATGATTCTTTCATTATGTTGATGCCACAGACAGAGAGTGTGCGTTTAGCCGCCACCTGATGAGGCGTCGACCTTTGCTTGCAGACGGAGCGTGAGAGAGAGCAGATGGACGTCATAGGAGGCGTCATCGCTCATCATCACTGAGGTGGCAAATGTACACTTTATGATCTGGATGGCAACATGTTTTGTGATGTCCCACTTGTGCTGGCAAATTTCCACAACCTTAAATATGTCCAGCAGACGATTACTAACCAAGTTCGTCCATTTTTATTTGTTCATCATCCAGTATTATTTAAATACAGTATGGAATACTGGTACTGTTAAGTAATAGGAAGTAATAATGTTGATTATCTTTTAACCAGCCAGGACATAAACCATATAAGTATCCTATCTATTAATGTCATTAGGTATTTTTACTTGAACTACTACAAAAAAAGGGAAATGAAACCATTACCTGCTACTGACACACACACCACATCATTCAAGCACTTTCCAACACGAAGTACGAACCGAGTTTCATCTCAGAAATGAAAATTGCACCTGAAAACCTTTTTTGACAGGGTTTTCAGCTTGAATACTTCCCTCGCCTGCTAACAGCGACATAATGCTTTGATTGTAATAAGAGCTGAAATTGGTCGAATCTTTCTGCAGTGAGGAATGAAGAGAGATGATGTCATTACCGTGGTATGAAAATTGATATTCCTCAGTACATTTCTGTTACGCGTGCCATTACAGCAGATAGTTGGAACCATTTTGGGCCTAATGTGCCCTGAGCCGTACTACTCGGTGCTTTGTATCTCTCATGCCTTTGGATGTCATGAGTGCCTTCAGATGAAGAAATATAGGTTCCTTGGCTTATCAGGATGATTTTTCATTGTTATTGCACTGCTTCAGGAGTAGAGCAATCTTGGCCTTGCCCTTAACACTCTGAAATATTGAATTTTCCAAGGTCATGAGGTCTATCTTTATTTCTTTCTTTCTTTTCTGTATAATTCCTGAATATAGAAATGCAACATGATGAGAACTGGGCATATTCTCTTAAGACCTCATTGGCTTGGTCTTGGGTTGTTTTAGTTCTGGAAGCTTTCTCCAACTTCCTATCTCTCTCTCGTTCTCTCAAATGGCCATAGGGCTTGCAGTTGGAACCAGAGATGCTCCACGATTTTTTTTTTGACTGGATGGTTGAGAACATCTGAGCTCACAGACACCCCCTCCATCCTTCCTTTTTCTCTCCTGCCTTATCCTGGCGTTATCGAGCCAATCCTGCTGGGAGCTCATTGGCCGAGGTGAAGAAGGGAAACCCTGAGGCTGTGTGTTCAGCCCGATTCCTCATCCAGCTGGTGTTCTGGTTAGAAGAGAGCGAGAAATCAGAGGCAAATCATTAGCCAAGCCTGGATATTTTATTCTGCTGCTCTGGCTATTCCAAGTCGAATTCTCTACAGCATTTGAATGCCTTTGGCCATTGCATTACCTGGCTAATCAGAGTTGGTCTATACGAGGAGATACTATATGGTGTAAGGTAGCCTTCTGTGAACATTATTCCATTGTTATTACCTGAAATATAATACTCACTCAGTTAAACATGACTATAAACCTTTTTCCTTTCAGAAATCATAATTGCCTTTTAATAATAAAGAAAAAGTCCTGAGCAAAAATTAGTAACATCCCTTGGCTCGACAGATGGATTAAGTTAATTCAGTCTAAAGAAGGACAAAATAATTAAAGTGAGAGCCAAGTTATGGGATGGGGAAATTAAAGGTTTAATGAGTGTGTGGTACTGACGGTTCGCGGAAGAGAATTCCAGAGTTGAGGTGCCACCACAGAAAAGGTTCGATCACCGAAACTACAAAGGTTAAACGAGATAGTGAGCAATGCAGAAGAGAAAGATCTGTTAGCACTTTTCCACCAAGCAGTGCTGCTCGACTTAGCAAATTACCACCACCAAGCGAGTCGTGCCGTACCCAAGTACCCGTGCTGAATTTGGTTACCCTTCGTGCCCACGTACCATGCGAGCCAAGCCAGGATATGTGGGTGGAGATAAAATTGTGCATATCATTAATTGGTCAAATCATTGCTTTTCTAGCAGACAGTACGGCACAGTGACCTTCAGGAGTAGTGTAGTGACTGTCTGCCAAAGTTTATCTCTCTTTTCTAATCTCCTTTTTTCTGCAGGCTTTACGTGGCAGCATCACAACTTTATCATAAAATGTAATGTCTGATTCAATTTTATTTATTGTCTCTATTTAGCTTGATTTTGCATTCCTTCCCCGTGATCCAAGTAAAATACGCCATCTTGAAGTTAGACCCGATCCCAAATGGCTTCCTATTCACTGTGTTTGCTACCTACATAGGGTATAGGGCACAAGGTAGGGCGTACAGTACCATTATGGCTTCCTATTCACTGTGTTTGCTCCCTACATAGGGTATAGCATAATGGTACTGTACACCCTACCTTGTGCCCTATACCCTATACATGGGTCAACCACAGAAAATGTGTAACTCATTGGCATTTTTCTTTTGGGGGGGGTTATATATATATATATATATATATGTTGTGTGATCTTTTACAAAAGATGAAAGTACTGGCTCCCTTGCCTTCATTTTGGGTCGCTCGCTGTTATTAAAACAAACTCGCTGTGTCCCATGCGTAATAGTTTACCCTGTGACACTTTAACGTAAAATGAGATATGCCTGGTGTCATTTCAAAATCGTTGTATTTTACTATTTTATTTTATGATCACTAGTTTACATCACCTGATAACCTCCAGAGAAACTCCTCCTTCTTTCACGGGTAGCGCTATGTAATGGGAAATGCCACACATGTACTTGGCCAGGATACGGGATAGTCCTGGGTTCAGATTTGTTACTGTTTAATGGAAAAGCATTACAAGAGTGCGGCGAGGTTGGTAGGGATGGAGAAGGTCGGAAAGATAGGAGGGTGCAAGATTAGACTATTCGGGGCTTTATATACAAAAAGTAGGAGCCAGTGAAGATTTTGGAGATTTTGGTCTAAATATGGTATCGAGGTTAGGACTGGTAAGAAGCCAGGTATCTGAGTCCTGGACAGCCTGAAGTTTCTGTTGTATCCATCTAACTACACCATATCATATGTTCCTACACTGGAGTTTCTCTTGGCTGTGAAAAAGCACAGCTTCCCTCGAGCGAATCGCTGCCTAGTCAATGTTCTAATTAGGCCGCTTATAACTTTCTCTGCCCGCTTTAAGTGATCGCATTAAGTGCCTTCATACATCAGCTCCAGCCCCCGCGTTTGCATTTCATTACAAATTAAGGACATTTGAGCTCTTTCAGAGGAAGAAAGGCGAGAGGCTCGGCAGGCAAATATCCACATTTTCAAGCCCTCAAGCATTTATTTTTTTTCTTTGTCATTCAAAGCCTGGTTTGGGAACAGTGTTAACTAAAGATATGTTTTCTTAGTATTCAAGCATGCACTAATCCTTTTTTTTTTTTTTTTTCTTCTCCCCTAACAGAAAAAACAAAGAACCAAGGAGCTGTCTGCGTTGTTCCACTCGTATAACCCTTACGACCATAAGGTAAGAGCTGATGTTGGCTATTAAACCTGACCTTTTCTCTCTGTTCATCTGTAGCGCTCTGATTCTTATCTGAGCTTCTTCTCAAGCAAAACAACCACAGCACTCCCTTCTGCTCGTCCACGTTGTTAGGGTTAATGGCTTTTCCGCCATTCTTCTTGTCAAGCCTTGTCATCGTAATCTCCGGAGAGAAAGAGGCATCTTTTGAACGCAGTTGAGAAAAGGAGAGCCAGAAAAAGAGTGCAGAATGTCACAGTCTTTGGGCATCTGGACAGGAATCAGCGTAAGCCCCTATAGCTCTTGTCTTTTAATGGCATCATTAAAATTTCAGCAGAGCCAAGCTCCTTCGGTTCTCTCAATCCCCCTGCCCGTAAAATAGCCATCGTCACTCATTCAGTTAGCGCTGTCGGAGTTCTCCCGTTATCCACGAATTTCTCTGGACTAATTATCAGCGCGTGGCGTAATCAGGTCCAAATTGAATAACCCATAAAGACAGGAGGTGAAGCTCCACTGGGAGACGTTATAGCCCAAGAAAGAACAGACAAGCTGCTCAGAAAGGAGAGAGAAAAAAGTCAGGAAATAGTGAGAATAGAAAGACAAGGACATTAACGTAATGTTTAAAAAAAGAAGCTAAAAATCCCCCCGGAAGTTGATTTTTCTCAGTTGTCACATTTGGACTGCATTCATATTTGCAGTGAGTCTTTGAGATCATAGGCTGATGGGAAAGATCAGACACGTCTTAAATATGCAAAAGGAACAGATTTGACAGTCTGTCTCAATTCAGTGAGATCCTGTGCGATAAAGCTTCTCCGTACGTTTCAGTATTTGGGTTACATGGACAGATCCAGAAATTGATTAGCAGGGTTTTTTTTTTTTTTTAGGATAAAGGAATGTTACTGGGGGGGAAAATTTGTCTTCACACAAATGTCCTATGAAGACCTGAGATTGATGTCAACACTGTTGCTGCTAAACCAGCCCTGAATAGTTTCCACATACATTATTAGCGACGTCAGCATGTTTGGTGCTCTTTACCAGCCTTTAAAAGGTATCTGCAGCATGAAAGGTCTCCAGGCTGTCTTCATTAGCGTCATCCCCTCACCTGTATCATCTTTCAGATCAGATCAGTTACACGACAGTGCCTGAGGAAGATTCATAATTTTTCACACTCGTCTTAGTGAAAGTTTAATAGATCCTCACATCCATTTCTGGATGAATGACCACCAACATTTGGATGTTGGATGCATCATACGAACATCTTGTCCAATTTTTGCTAAGACGATTAACACTCGGTTAGCCTGTTTTTTGGGCCAAATGGAGCCCCAGTCGTGGTTGTGGAGCTTGACGGTGGCCATTTTGGCTCTGGCACGTTCGAGTAATGAGCAAGCTCTGGTTCATTAATCCTTTTCTAATGATGCGTGAGCCTCCATACTGGCTGCTCCTGATCATTTGGCATTAAGGTGCTTAATAGAGACACTTTCCTGCGGTGCCTTGGCTTCCTTTTTTGGCCCGGTCTGAGGCATTGGTTAGAGGGGGTACTCGCATATTGCAGGACATTAATGGTGTCAAGATTTAGTCCTACACAGCTGTCTGGTCAGGTCTTGATACTTTGTGTGTTTTGAAATCTTTACCACTTTCATCTGACCCACATACCAGCTTTGAAGAACTCATGAGAATCTGGCTGCTGGAGCTTCACCTTGATGAGACCATATCTGAGGCCTCATTCATTTCGGCCATTTTTGTTCCACAATAAATAAAATTTGCAGTCGCCATAACTGAACTATACTTGACCTGGAATCGTTTGCTATCTTGGATACTAAGAAACACGTGAGTTGGGTTGCAATTTAAATTTTGATGCAGTCATGACGGTTTAGCCTGTGGAAAAAGCGAAAAACAAGAAAATACAGAGCGCAAAAGACGGAAGAAGACCACATGGTGATATGGGATGGTAAATATTAAGATAAGAGGAGCCGAAACACGACGGAACCATCCTGATATGCGTTAATTATGAATAGAGTAACGAATAATGTTGAACCCTTTGATCATGCGTGGCTGGGAAAATTCAACTCAAGCTTTGGTGGGCACTAAATAAATAAATGTGTATTATATTGAATAGGTGCAGTTTCACTGACTCATACACACTCTCTCTCTCTGGTCTCTTTCTGTCTCTCCCTAGGGCAAAGTGCCTCTCTGAATATAAGTAATTAACAGAAGTGAAGTGAACTCACGCTTCTTTTCGCACAGCTCAGATCTGTCAGGGGGGGAAAAAAACACGATGACGACTGGCTCTGGTTCGTTTCACACAACTGGGGTCAAAGAGCAAAAAAGTCTTAAAGAAGAAATCTTAATTCTTCTTGTTATTCTTTTGATAACTGTGTTTATATACACATATAGTAGGGTCAAAAAGACTAAGTGGACCACCGAGAAGTCCAAAAACAGTGTCTTCTTATTGGCTGAGAGCAGTAGGGATAATAACACTAAACATGTTGAGGAACCTACAAATGGAATCAATATGACAGCAATTAACAGACGAGCGCTCATGACCCCGGGTTCACACTAGCAACTAACAAAGCGACAGACAACCGTTCATTTTCTATGCCAAGTGCACGACACGGAGTTGCGTTTTCGACGACAAATGACATTCGTATTGAAACTGCAAAATCAAATATGCAAATTAGGTATGACACGGTAAAGCCACAAATCCAAACGATTGGCTCGAATGAATTCCTCGGATCAATCCTACGGCGCGGGTGCTTTGTTGTCCCCCAAAACCTTGACTTGCACGACTTTTAGTTCCTACCTGCGTTTATTCCACATTCAACCGCATTTGGCGCTCAAAAATGAAAGAAAAGCCATCGTTTTGTAATTTTCTCAGTTTAACTACAATATAAAATACGTTTTAAACAACGGTGATGTGTATAAACTTTACAGCAGAGTGGATACATTTTGGCTACTACCATCTCCATTTCCTGTAGGCACTTAAAAAAAGCCAGACAGGCCACGCCCACAAGAGACAAACCCAGTGACACACTTTACAAAATCAACAAAACAAGCGTCAGAACTGACGTCACAGGCAAACAAGCCACACAAAAAAGAAAAATGAGCCAAAACACAGCCACGAAACACAAACTTAAGGTCACAGGAAGACCAAACATCAAGTTATTATTAGGATTCGGCTGCGTGTGCACTTCAGATTAGCTGCTTGAAAACCACCAGACAGTTTATTCAAGTGCAGTCCAGCAAAAATAATAGTTTCAGGCCTTGCTTGAACTTTGGAGAAGATGAAAGAAATGAAATGATGGGATTAAACTTGATCTGCTGATATACTTTGTTTTTGATGTTGTATTCGTGGACATGGATAAACAAAACTCACTGTAATTTATTTACAAGCGAACCTTTTACACTTTGTTTTGAATTCAGACGTTTTGATAGACTGATCCAAAAAGCCCGAAAATAATCTCCTGCATCAATGAAACCCGGAGACAAACACGTAAAGCACCTCAGTGGCTGGCTTTAGTGCGTCCTATGCTAATGAGCAAGTAGGTAAAAGGCGAATGCTATGTACGTGTTAGCATGTAGAACTACACACCGTGCCCACACGTAAACTACTGCACTCAAATGTTATATACTGATGTATGCTTTATATACTGACGTTCTGAATCATGCATGGGGTTACCTGAGGTCACCGAGTCTCAAAATAGCCTGAAGGAATCAACACAAAAAAGCAAATCAGAAATCTCGCAATTGAAAAGACGAACAGTGATCTTTCTTTTTGCAGTCGATCAGTCTTTTTGAGTTTATTATCTTAAACTTAAGATAATATTAAGAAGCTAATGATAAAAATAAGTTAATGTATTCTTCTGTACTGAGTATCATTGTGTATTGGATTTTTACATGCGATGTGGCTAAACTCGCGTAGTTTACAATGATGTAATGAGCTGTAGGTACATGGGCTGTGTGTTCCAGTCTCTCCGTGGCTTCTGATTGGCTGGCACACTTTTGATGACGCCCTTCGAAGTTGTCGCTTCTGTTCAGGATGTTCGACAGAACAGGAGATGATGGAGAAATTTGATAAGCATTTGGATGGTGTGTGTGTGTGTGTGTGTTACATGCTCCTGCAATAACCTGCGGCTGCGGCGAGTAAATTGCTCTCTTAGCGATGCTAATATCCTGTGTGTGAATGCGGTAATTACGCTGCTGCTTACTGAGAGCCGTAATTATAGCCATTCTACAGACACACACACCGACAGACGTCTGTTTAAATGTTAATGCCGTGCTCTCGCCACACAATTCCCTCAGCCAACAAACTCACACAATCTGTGTGTGTGTGTGTGTGTGTTGGCTCTAATTGAAGCATCTCCCCATTCTTCATTCAGTCCCTCTGTCTAAACCTGGTTTAGCGGCTCCATTGAAGGAGGCGTGGCCTCTGTGCTTGTCAGACCTAGTGAAGGAGGCGTGGTCTCTGTGTTTCAGTCCCAGTGAAGGAGGCGTGGCTTCTGTGCTTCAGTCCCAGTGAAGGAGGCGTGGCTTCTATGCTTGTCAGACCTAGTGAAGGAGGCGTGGCTTCTATGCTTGTGAGACCTAGTGATGGAGGCGTGGCTTCTATGCTTGTCAGACCTAGTGAAGGAGGCGTGGTCTCTGTGCCTGTCAGACCTAGTGAAGGAGGCGTGGTCTCTGTGCCTGTCAGACCTAGTGAAGGAGGCGTGGTCTCTGCCTGTCAGACCTAGTGAAGGAGGCGTGGCTTCTATGCTTGTCAGACCTAGTGAAGGAGGCGTGGTCTCTGTGCCTGTCAGACCTAGTGAAGGAAACGTGGTCTCTGTGCTTCAGTCCCAGTGAAGGAGGCGTGGCTTCTGTGCTTCAGTCTCAGTGAAGGTGTGGCCTCTGTGCCTGTCACTCCCAGTGAAGGAGGTGTGGCCTCCGTGTCTGTCATGCCCAGTGAAGGGGGTGTGGCCTCCGTGCCTGTCACTCCCAGTGAAGGAGGTGTGGCCTGTTTGCATACCGCCCCAACCGGTCGACAGAGGATGCCATATCCTCTACCATCCACCTGTCACTGACTCACCTGGACA